>JADBJO010000200.1:397500-417500 GCA_016801955.1 Conus betulinus
GACAACTTACAGATATCACCCCACCCCCCCCCCCCCCCTCACCCTCACAGTGGACAGACAACTTACAGATATCACCCTGACCCCCCCCCCCCCCCCCTCACCCTCACAGTGGACAGACAACAACTTACAGATATCACCCCCCCCTCCCCCCCCTCCCCCTCACAGTGGACATACCACTTACAGATATCACCCTGACCCCCCCCCCCCCCCCCCCCCCCCCCCCCCCTCACCCTCACAGTGGACAGACAACTACAGATATCACCCTGACCCCCTCTCACCCTCACAGTGGACAGACAACTTACATATATCAACCTGCCTCCCCCCCCTCCTAGTGGACAGACAACTTACAGATATCACCCTGCCCCCCCCCCCCCCCCCTCACAGTGGACAGACAACTTACAAATATCACCCTGACCCCCCCCCCCCTCACCCTCACAGTGGACAGACAACTTACAGATATCCCCCCCGCCCCGCCCCCTCCTCCCCCCCCCCCCCCCCCCAAAGTGGACAGACAACTTACAGATATCACCCCGCCCCCTCCCTCCTCACCCCCCAAAAGTGGACAGACAACTTACAGATATCACCCCTGCCCCCCCCACCCCACCCCCAGTGGACAGACAACTTACAGATATCACCCCGCCCCTCCCTCCCCCCCCACAGTGGACAGACAACTTACATATATCAACCTGCCCCCTCCCCATAGTGGACAGCAACTTTACAGATATTACCCTCCCCCCCCCCCCCCCCCCCCCCACAGTGGACAGACAACTTACAGATAGCACCATGCCCCCCACCCCCTCACAGTGGACAGACAACTTACAGATATCACCCTCCCCCCCTCACAGTGGACTGACAACTTACAGATATCACCCTCCCCCCCCCCCCCCCCCCCCCCCCCACAGTGGACAGACAACTTACAGATATCACCCTCCCCCCTCACAGTGGACAGACAACTTACAATATCACACCCCCCCCCCCCCCCCCCCCCTCACAGTGGATAGACAACTTTACAAATATCACCCTGCCCCTCCCCCCCTCATAGTGGACAGACAACTTACAGATATCACCCCCCCCCCCCTAACAATGGACAGACAACTTTTACAAATATCACCCTGCCCCTCCCCCTCACAGTGGACAGACAACTTACAGATATCAGCCCCGATTGCTGCGGACTTCGGCCTGAAAGAATAAGACGAATACTTAGTCTCTCTCTCTCTCTGTGTGTGTGTGTGTGTGTGTGTGTGTGTGTGTGTGTGTGTGTGTGTGTGTGTGTGTGTGTGTGTGTGTGTCTCTCTCTCTCTCTCTCTGTCTCTCTCTCTCTCTCTCTCTCTCTCTCTCTCTCTCTCTCTCGTGCTGCTCGCCATATCCCTTCTCTCCGTCCTTTCCTCACCCCTCCCACATACACTTCCAAGGACATATTGGAAGAATTTGCTCTGCCTAAGATCTAAATACTTGAACGAATAAAAGTCTTCTCTGCATTCCTCTCTCTCTCTCTCTCTCTCTCTCCTCTCTCTCTCTCTCTCTCTCTCTCCTCTCTCTCTCTCCCTCTCTCTCTCAATCCTTGAACGAAACTCCCCCCCTCCCCCTCCAAAACCCAAGTCTTCTGAGTTCTGAGTCCCCTCTCCCCCCCCCCCCCCCCCTCTCTCTCTTCTTTCTCTCTCTCCCTCTCTCTCTCTCTCTCTCTCTCTCAATCTCTCTTGAACTGAATTCTTGAACGAATAAAAGTCTTCTGAGTTTTTGAGTTTGAGTCCTCTCTGCTCATTCTCTTCTCTCTCCTCTCTGCTTTCTCTCTCTCTCTTCTCGCTCGCTCGCTCTCTCTCCTCTCTCTCTCTCTCCTCTCCTCCTCTCTCTCTCTCTCTCTCTGGTCAGATAGGAACCAGTATGCAAAAAGAAGAAGAAAGAAAGATGAAAAAACAAAAATCCACCGCCAATGTCTTCTTAAACCTTTCGCTCGACTGAATGGGTCTGCTTTCGTTTATGGTTGAGTTTTGTCTGTTGTAAACTATCATCGTAAAATGAGGCCAAGTAAATCAGTTATAACTGACATTTGCTTCATGGGAACGAGTCAATGAAAAAAACAGGTTTAGGTTCCCTCTCTCTCTCTCCTCTCTGTCTCTCTGTCTGTCTGTCTGTCTCTCTCTCTCTCCTCCTCTCTCTCTCTCTCTCTCTGTCTGTCTGTCTGTCTGTCTGTCTGTCTCTGTCTGTCTCTCTCTCTCTCTCTCTCTCTCTCTCTCTCACTCTCTCTCTCTCTCTCTCTCTCTCTATTACAAACACACACACATACACGCGCGCGCGGGTGCCACGCGGACATGATCGTTAAGATAAGTCATCTCATTTATTCCTTCACAGTAACAAGTACTGATGTCAGCTTTTATCAGGTGTCTTCCCATAGCTGTCCGAACGGCAGCAAATTAGCAGACAGAACAGCTAAACTGGCTGCAAGAAAGGTAAGATCACTCTGGAGTGTAGGAGCCTCGGTGAAAAGGCCTTGGAGTTCCTCAGCGCTGTATTCGGGGGCTATAGCCCTTAGCATCGGATATCCTCCACTTCAGAAGGGTCATGTGGTTTTTTTCTGCCCGACCGGCTCCTACCCAGAGTTGAGTTTGCTGCGGACTCAGTTGGGAAGATGGGACCACACAGTCGAGTTTCATCCACTTAATGGATGCGTTTCTGAGAGTGTTGCTCAAAATTCCTGACCAACACTGCAGGTGCCTGTATCTCTCGGGCCTGGTTGACGCCGGGATATATTATGAAAGGAAGCGTAGAGTACAGCCCTGTCATGTAGTCTCAGACCGAAATGGAAATCCGTAGCATCATCTTAATCATCCTCATTCTCATCGATCGATCAGCAAAAAAAAAAAAAAAAAGTCTCAAATTCTGTGGCCCTTCATGCCCTGCTCTCATGGTGACCTCAGTTTCGATGTCCTCTCCACGTCTGTGGCCTTGGTTTGGTTCCGTCGGGGTCACCGGTATCGGCGAGTCCATGGGGGGCTGTCGTTGGACGGACGTGGTGGCGCCCTCCGGAGGGAGAGCTCACTCACGCCGGCTCCGCGACTAAGCAATTATTGTCGTCAGTAGGGGGCTTAGTAGGTGGTGTCCTGCGTATGTTAGATCAGAACAGGCGCCACTGAACACCACTGAAGTGACTCGGCAGCAGTGCAGTGTGTCCTCCGGTGGGTGGTTGCCTCTTGACGACTTGACACTGACTGCTTCCTGTGGATTGCCGGTGCCGGGGCTGCGGCGGGGCCGGGCGTGGCTGTGGACGGGGTGTCGGAATGAGCGGCGTGTGTGCACTGCCTGATTTGTTTAGATTTCCGCCTGCAGTCTTTTCACTTTGCACCTAGGTTTGAAGTTAGCATGTCATTTTTTTTTTTTTTTTTTGCAATGAACAAATCTACTGACATGTGTTCCCATCCCTATCCACCCTGTATCATCTACTGACATGTGTTCCCTATCCACTCTGTATCATCTACTGACATGTGTTGCCCATCCCTATCCACCCTGTATCATCTACTGACATGTGTTCCCCATCCCTATCCACCCTGTATCATCTACTGACATGTGTTCCCTATCCACCCTACATCATCTACTGACATGTGTTCCCCATCCCTATCCACCCTGTATCATCTACTGACATGTGTTCCCCATCCCTATCCACCCTGTATCATCTACTGACATGTGTTCCCTATCCATCCACCCTACATCGTCTACTGACATGTGTACCCCATCCCTATCCACCCTGTGTCATCTACTGACATGTGTTCCCTATCCCTATCCACCCTACATCATCTACTGACATGTGTTCCCCATCCCTATCCACCCTGTATCATCTACTGACATGTGTTCCCTATCCCATCCTACATCATCTACTGACATGTGTTCCCCATCCCTATCCACCCTGTATCATCTACTGACATGTGTTCCCCAGCCCTATCCACCCTACATCATCTACTGACCACCTGTGACATCCCTATCCACCCTGTATCATCTACTGACACATGTGTTCCCCATCCCTATCCACCCTGTATCATCTACTGACATGTGTTCCCTATCCACCCTACATCATCTACTGACATGTGTTCCCCATCCCTATCCACCCTGTATCATCTACTGACATGTGTTCCCCATCCCTATCCACCCTGTATCATCTACTGACATGTGTTCCCCAGCCCTATCCACCCCTACATCATCTACTGACCACCTGTGACATCCCTATCCACCCTGTGTCATCTACTGACATGTGTTCCCCAGCCCTATCCACCCTACATCATCTACTGACATGTGTTCCCCAGCCCTACCCACCCTGTATCATCTACTGACATGTGTTTCCCATCCCTATCCACCCTGTATCATCTATTGACATGTGTTCCCCAGCCTACCCACCCTGTATCATCTACTGACATGTGTGTCCCTCATCCCTATCCACCCTGTATCATCTACTGACATGTGTTCCTCATCCCTATCCACCCTACATCATCTACTGACATGTGTTCCCCATCCCTATCCACCCTGTATCATCTACTGACATGTGTTCCCTATCCACCCTACATCATCTACTGACATGTGTTCCCCATCCCTATCCACCCTGTGTCATCTACTGACATGTGTTCCCTATCCCTATCCCACCCTGTATCATCTACTGACATGTGTTCCCCATCCCTATCCACCCTGTATCATCTACTGACATGTGTTCCCCATCTCTAGCCACCCGTATCATCTACTGACATGTGTTCCCCATCCCTATCCACCCTGTATCATCTACTGACATGTGTTCCCCAGCCCTATCCACCCTGTATCATCTACTGACATGTGTTCCACATCCCTATCCACCCTACATCATCTACTGACATGTGTTCCCCAGCCCTATCCACCCCGTATCATCTACTGACATGTGTTCCACATCCCTATCCACCCTACATCATCTACTGACATGTGTTCCCTATCCACCCTACATCGTCTGCTGACATGTGTTCCCCAGCCCTATCCACCCTGTATCATCTACTGACATGTGTTCCCCATCCCTATCCACCCTGTATCATCTACTGACATGTGTTCCCCATCCCTATCCACCTGTATCATCAGACCGTGCCCCCCCCCCCCCCCCACACACACACACACACACAGACACACACACTCACGTCTTATCAGCAGGACCACCACGATTAGGAGACAGGCGAGAACGGCCAGAGCCACCAAGGCGGCCCCTGCCACCCAGACCCACTTGGTCTCCAGGTCGTCGTGAAACGAGGTCGAGGTGGAGGGTCGTGTGGGAGATGATGGTGTGGCAGTGTAGATCTAAGGAAGAAACAGGATCCCTTAGTTTTCTAATGCGCTTGGAAAGATAACAGCTTGCTAAAGGCAAGCTCTGTGGGCTTTACAGTCAGCGTCATAGAGACACTGAAAAACAAATATCAAGGAGGCGAAACTGTGATCAGAATACAAAAGAAAAGAGTATAAGTACAGAAAGGGGGGGGGGGGGGGGGGGGGGGGGGGTGGAGTGAGAGAGAGAGAGAGAGAGAGAGAGAGAGAGAGAGAGAGAGAGGGAGAGAGAGAGATCAGTGCGAACAACATCAAGCTATACTACATTTCCAGTATGATGCAAACGTTGTCAGAAAATATGGAGAGAGAGAGAGAGAGAGAGAGAGAGAGAGAGAGAGAGAGAGAGAGAGAGAGAAACAAGATGCAAAGCATATAAACGTACTCCTAGTTTATCTTGAATACGCGTGGGATATTCCATAAAGATGAAAAACCGTTTGGGGGCGTTATAACTGTTAGTAACGGCTATGCTGGTAAACATCGGGCATCATCCGTGACCCATTGTGAACATACCTACAAATGTTCAGAAAGATCGGCCACGTACTTTCTAAGATATTTCATAAAGAAAAAAAAACGCTATGGACCGTTATAGCCGTTAGTAACGGATATAACGGTAAAATAAAACATCGGGCATCATCCGTGACCCATAATGAACGTACCTACAAATTTTTAGAAAGATCGCCCAGTAGTTTTGTCTGGAGCGAGAGGAACACATTTTGACCACGGACAGACAGACACACAGACATTTCTTCGTTCCCATTATAAAGTACTCCCTGTTCTATACGAACTGGGAGTATAAAAGAACAGAACAGAACAGAACAGAACAGAACAGAACAGAACAGAACAGAACAGAAAGAACAGAACAAACCAAACCAGACCAGACCAAACCAAACCAACCAACCAACAAACCAACCAAACAACAAAAAACTGACCTCCGGATGTCTCGATCTGAGCAACGCCCTCCACTGAGTGTCCCCCATTGAAAGGGTTGGTCACGCGACACTTGACCAACAACCCCACCACGTTAGTGTCCTGTGCATTCACAGTGCACGTGAAGCCCGTCTGGCCCTCGCAAGGGCCTCCCCAGTGAACCATATCCGGGCTTCGAGGGTTCAGCCCCGAAACGTCACAGCGAAAGGTGAACACTAGGTCAGAAAGATGGCCGTCCGATTTGGTGTAGCGTTGATACACTTGCACGTTCACGCTGTCGGGTCCATCTGTATGGAACAATAAATACACCACTGAAAAAAAAAGTTGTCCTCTCTCTGAAACACAGTTAGAAAAACAGCAGCAGCAGCAGCAACAACAACAAACAAACACAAGTTTCGTTTTCGTTTGAATGCAGTTCAAGTTTGCAAAAAGCCATAGACAGCTTATTGAAGAAAGAAGAGTTTTCGCGGCCCTGGGACTGAGACTCCATTTGTACTGATGTGATCTGTCCCCTGGGACTGACTGGCTTTCCATTTGTACTGATATGACCTGTTCCCTGGGACTGACTTTCCATTTGTACTGATGTGATCTGTTCCCTGGGACTGACTGGCTTTCCATTTGTACTGATATGATCTGTTTCCCTGGAACTGGCTGTCTTTCTATTTGTACTGATATGATCTGTTCCCTGGGACTGGCTGTCTTTCGATTTGTACTGATGTGATCTGTTCCCTGGGACTGACTTTCCATTTGTGTACTGATGTGATCTGTTCCCTTGGGCTGACTTTCCATTTGTACTGATGTGATCTGTTTCCTGGGACTGACTGACTTTCCATTTGTACTGATGTGATCTGTTCCCTGGGACTGACTGGGCTTTCCATTTGTACTGATATGATCTGTTCCCTGGGACTGACTTTCCATTTGTACTGATGTGGTCCGTTCCCTGGGACTGACTGGCTTTCCATTTGTACTGATATGACCTGTTCCCTGGGACTGAATTTCCATTTGTACTGATGTGATCTGTTCCCTGGGACTGACTGGCTTTCCATTTGTACTGATATGATCTGTTCCCTGGGAATGGCTGTCTTTCCATTTGTACTGATGTGATCTGTTCCCTGGGACTGACTGACTTTCCATTTGTACTGATGGGATCCGTTTCCTGGGGCTGACTTTCCATTTGTACTGATGTGATCTGTTCCCTGGGACTGACTGGCTTTCCATTTGTACTGATGTGATCTGTTCCCTGGGACTGACGTTCCATTTGTACTGATGTGATCTGTTCCCTTGGGCTGACTTTCCATTTGTATTGATGTGATCTGATCTGTTCCCTTGGGCTGACTTTCCATTTGTAATGATGTGATCTGTTTCCTGGGACTGACTTTCCATTTGTAATGATGTGATCTGTTTCCTGGGACTGACTTTCCATTTGTACTGATGTGATCTGTTTCCTGGGACTGACTTTCCATTTGTAATGATGTGATCTGTTTCCTGCCCCATCTTCCATGCCACTCACTCACTCACACACGCACACACGCACACACACACACACACACACACACACACACACACACACACACACACACAGGGGCTGGGGCTTACAAAACAGATATGGAGTAAAGAAATAAAACTGCGGAAAGTGTGTGTTGACACTTTTGTCATCGAAAACAAGACTTGCTCCAGTTCTTTCAGGATAGCTTATCCTGCCTTCAGGGACCACAGCAACCCACACCACAGCAACCCACATTACAGCAACCCACATTACAGCAACCCACATTACAGCAACCCACATTACAGCAACCCACATTACAGCAACCTACATCACAGCAACCCACACCACAACAACCCACTCACGGCAACCCACATTACAGCAACCCCACCACAGCAACCCACTTTACAGCAACCTACATGACAGAAACCCACATCACAGCGACCCACCTTACAGCAACTTACATCACAGCAACCCACACCACAGCAACCCACATCACAGCAACCAACACTACAGCTCTGTGCAGTGCACAGACTATAGGGCACCATGACCTACAGGCTATATTCAAAGGCAGCGCCCACCGACTGCGGCTCCATCCAGGTCAGTTCACAGATGGCCTGTTGGCGGTCATTGTCTCTGGTCAGGAGGCTGGAAGGCAGCACCAGCTGTCTGGCACCATTGTCACCAGCTGACACGGGGGTCTCGGCTGCCTCTCAGCTTCCAGGTCAGCTGTCCCGGGGGGTAGCCCAGGTTCTCCGTGGAGCAGGTGCACGCCATCCCTGAGGTTTCGGCGATGTAGTTGACTTCTGCGCAATTGTGCGTGGGTCTGGCTGGTCTCACTGCAAGAAGAAGAGTCGGTGTTCACTTGACGGAGCAAACACGGACTTCACGAGGGTGCGTGTGTGTGTGGGAGTGTTGCCATCTCTCTGTCTGTTTGTCTGCTTATATGTTTGTCTCTCTATCTCTCTCTCTCTCTCCTGTTATAATGTACACATGTGTGTGCGCGCATATTGCCATCTCTCTCTTTCTCTGTCTCTCTCTCTGACTCTGCCTATCTGTCTCTGTCTGTCTGTCTGTCTGTCTGTCTGTCTGTGTCTGTCTCTCTCTCTCTCTCTCTCTCTCTCTCTCTCTCTCTCAGCCCATTTGAAGGGCTATGACCTTTATGAATAAAATGTCCATCTCTCTCTCTTTCTCTTCCCCCGCCCCCTCTCACTCCCTCCATCCCTCCCCCTTTCTCTCTCTTATATAGAGCCTGTGTGCGCATATTGCCATCTCTCTCTCTCTCTCCCTCTCTCCTCCCTCCTCCTCCCTCCCTCCCTTCCTTCCTACCTCCTCTCTCTCTCTCTCTCTCTCTCTCTCTCTCTCTCTCTCCTCTCTCTCTCTCTCTTAGTACATCATTTACGTACTTGTAAAACACAATAGTAACTAATTGTAGAAGAGATGCTACTGACACCCACTTTTGTCTTCATCTTCTCCTCCTCTAGCTCTTCCCAGCAGAACTACTTCCACTTCTAGAACTGCTTCTAGTGTTGCTTAGGCTGATTTTGTCACACACACACACACACACACACACACACACACACATGCGCACGCACACGCACGCACACACACACATACACACACCCCCCCCCCCCCCCCCCCCCCCCCCCACACACACACACACACACCACAGAACCGAACGTACCAGTTCAATCCTCGCCGTGGCTCTCTTCGTGAGATGATTGTTGTAGTCGTTAGTCACACTACACGTCGCGTTTCTTCCTTCGATCTCGGGACGATGGGGATCGACGATGCACGTGAAACCCCTCTGACCTTCGCAAAGACCGCTCCATTCAATCAACTCGGTGGAGCTGGGATTGATCCCAGAGACGACACAGTGGAAAATAAAAGTCAGATTGTAGGCGGAATCGTAGTGATGGAAGGCGTAGATTTCCACACTGTCTGGGCCATCTGAAAATGATTTTTATTTTCATTTACTTTTTTTTTTCTTCTCTCGCTTTTTTTTTTTTTTTTTTTTTTTTTTTTTTGTCATCAGCCACTTGAATTTTACTGGTAATTTTGAGTAGGGCGAAATGGGCGAAAGAAAACGTGTTACAGTCAAATTAGACACTGCTAATGCGGATCATGATGTTGTAGTGGTGATTTTTTTTTGTTTTTTTGTTTTTTTTTTTTTTGTTTTTTTTTTTTTTTTTTGTTTTTTTTTTTTTGTCATCATCAAAAAAGATCCAGTGCTTTCGGATACTGCTTCTAAAAGTCCCGGGAGCTGTGCCAGAGAAAGTGTTTTTATTGTCATGAGTTGTAAGTTTAGAAGCTGCTGTTGTTGTGTTTTTACATTGCGTTGCTGTGCTGCGGTCGTTGTTGTAAAATGGATATCTTAATTTTTTTTTGCCTAGTGGTCATAGTCAAGAAGTAAGACCACAAAAAAACCACTACAAACCTCCTGGTATACTGTTATCAGCCGATAACCATGGGAAATTGGGTAATGTGATGCGTTTGATCCAAGACTACAACAATTAAAGACTCTCTGTCCTAATCTTCCGAACCCAAAGACGAGTTGAGAGTGCACCTGCATTTTTTTTTCTCTTTTGTTTGTAAGTTTGCCATCTTGGGGCTAATTCCTACTCTCTTTCTCTCTGTGTGTGTGTCTCTCTCCTCATTCATTCATTCATTCATTTATTCATTCGTTCTTCTTCTTCCTCTTCTTCCCCTCTCAGTTCAATGTTCGACATCTGAGACAGAGGGAAAATTTGTCGGATAAAAAACATGGCGGATGGGACGTACAGACAGAGATATTAGAAAAAGAGAATAGAGGGAGCGAAGGGATGAGAGAGAGAGAGAGAGAGAGAGAGAGAGAGAGAGAGAGAGAGAGAGAGAGAGAGAGAGAGAGAGGAAAAATAGAGAGGAGGGAGGGAGACAAACAGACCGAGAGAGAGAGAGAGACAGCGAGAGAGAGAGAGAGACAGACAGACATACTGGCAGACAGACAGACAAAGAGGGAGAGAGATCAGACTGGCATGTTAACGAATGGATTAACCAATGATCAGCACAGACAAATCCACAGGGACAGCTAAACAGACAAGTAACTGTGCAGCATAATGTAAGGAAATAACGAAACGCATGAACTGACCGACGATAAAGATGAAAGTGATCTTACACAACACTGAAAATGTTTATAATCACCTCCCGAGCATAAAACCAGTGGATTTATGTCACCAAACAGTGGAAGGCTGGCTGTATAAGCCTCTTCAATACTCACATGCAATGTTCAAGGGCAGCTCCACAGAGTCGGTGTCCTCCCGGTCTGTTCCACACACCAGCTTCCCACGGTCATGCTGTCTGGTCAGGATGTTAGGGGGCAGAGGCAGTTCCTTCTGGTTCTCCACTCCGTATGCCACGGTGCTCTCTCCTAGCTTCCACATCAGCCGGGCAGGAGGGTAGCCCAGCTCCTCCGTGGTGCAGAGGCAGGAGATGGCGCCGTACTCCGGGATGTAGCTCAGTTCACTGCAGTTGTGAGAGACGGTGTGGACGGCGTGACTGAGCGAATCAAGACATACAGACAAAGCCGCCATTCAAAAGCATGACAGGAGTCAAGCGTTGACTTTGTCATGAGAGTAGGAAAACGCGAGGAGAGGAGAAAGGAAAGAAGAAAGAAAGGAAACTCTGTCCACTCGTTCATTGTGTTGATGGAGTGAAACGGTTGGTACATTTTGTAACGCTTGGACGCCATTTGTACCTACCTGATTTGCAGAGAAAAATAAATATATTACTTAGGCCACGATAGATATTATTTCACCAAATACAGCTACATAGTAATTCATGGTGAACGAAGCCAGCGAAGCCCCATTAAGAAGACAATTAAAATTGTCTTACTAGTTTCTACAATCACAGATCTGTTCAGAAAACTGTAGCTTGATTTTTTAATTGAAAATAAGCTCTATACCTGAAAAAAATAAGCTCTATACCTGAAAAAAATCCAAAATTGATATGTCAACGTCAACACGGCAGATATGGCATCATGTATGTGACGTCACTGTGTTCAACATTGTTGATGACACATAATTAAGAATACGTCAGCATCAAAACGTGAGCGTCCAAGGACACCAAAGCGAGGATGGAAGAGTGCAGATGGGCGGGCGATGAAGAGCGAATGACTGAGAGAGGAAGGTGAAGAGAAAGAGGATGAGGGGGGATGGGGGGGTGGGGGTGGGGGAGGGGGGGGAATAGTGGGGGGGGGGGGGGGGGGGGGGGGGGGGGGGGGGCGGGGTAATTGAAGAGGGGGACTTGGGAGGAGGGGGGGTGAATTAGTGGGGGGGGGGGAGGGGGGGGGGGAAGGGGGGGGGGGGGGGGGGGGGGGGGGGGGGGGGGGGGGAGCAGGGCAACGGGGCGCTGGACGTGGCAGTTGTGTGACCTGCTGGCTGGTGTCAAGGTCAAGCTGCTGTCAAGGTCATAGCACTGCTCTTTCGTCTTTCGCGCGGGTGAAAAAAGGAAAGAGAGCATGGCCAGATACGGCAGCAGAGGAGGAGGGTGGGGGCTGGGCGGTAGGTGGCGAGGGGAGACGTGATGGAACTGCCGCATGCATCAGTAGAACAGAACAACAGAAAGAACCCTTTGAAACAAGTCTGCTATTCCGGTATGACGCTTGCAGCTGCACGTTCTTTACACGTGCAATGTCCTTGTTGGTCAGCTATATACCGCTACAGTGCCAGACAGGTCCTTGTTGGTCAGCTATATACCACTACAGTGGCCAGACAGGTCCTTGTTGGTCAGCTATATACCGCTACAGTGGCCAGACAGGTCCTTGTTGGTCAGCTATATACCACTACAGTGGCCAGACAGGTCCTTGTTGGTCAGCTGTATACCGCTACAGTGGCCAGACAGGTCCTTGTTGTCAGCTGTATACCGCTACAGTGGCCAGACAGGTCCTTGTTGGTCAGCTGTATACCGCTACAGTGGCCAGACAGGTCCTTGTTGGTCAGCTGTATACCGCTACAGTGGCTAGACAGGTCCAGTATAAAGGCCTGAACATGACGACAATGAACTGTATAAAAAAAAAAAAACGCAAATGAACCTTGGTTTTCCTTTCATCATTTCTAGAAGGAGGTGTCTTCTCAGTGATTCGATGGTGGTTACATTCAGAATAGAAGAGGCCGTCAACTTTGGAGGAAGAGAGGTGAATATAGAGGGTGGGTGTTGGAGGAGGGGGAGGGGGGGTGTCATCAGCAGCACTTTCAAATATATACGTCACTCTGTGACTTTTTTCTCTTACGTCACATAAGCCTTTGTAGGCCAAAAACTGTTACACTAGAGGTAACAGGCTACTCTGAGAAAACCGTAAAATTCCTTAGAGAAAACCGTAACATTCCTTAGAGAAAACCGAAAAAAATTTCCTCTAAGAGAAACCGAAAATTCCTCTGAGAAAACCGTAACATTCGTCCAACGAAGAAATGATTAGATCAGGGAAACAAGGTCTACTAGTCCTGTCCGTCCCCCGCCCTGTTCAGACACACTCTTGTGTCTCCATCTGTATGCAGTGGGGGCTGTGAGTCACACAGACAATACCGTTCTTTTCTGTTGTCCCACATCAGCCATGTGAGTCACACAGACAACTACCGTTCTTTTCTGTTGTTCCACATCATCCATGTGAGTCACACAGACAACTACCGTTCTTTTCTGTTGTTCCACAACAGCCATGTGAGTCACACAGACAACTACCGTTCTTTTTCTGTTGTTCCACAACAGCCATGTTCAGGCAACTACCGTTTTTCTGTTGTTCCACAACATCCAGCTTCTCACAAAAACTACCGTTCTTTTCTGTTGACCCACATCCAGCTTCTCAAACATCTCTGACAGAACTGTCTCCTGTGCTTTCATCCATCTCCACAGACCTGTCTGTCACCATGACAGAACAACTAACCCCTGTGTGAAAAAAAAAAAAAACCTTAAAAGAGACAGAGAGAACAGCCAACGGTCAATGACGAGCAAGTGGGTAACTCTTTGCTCCCGTGATGAAATGAATGAAAGCCCATAACTCCAAACGAATTCTGCTAACGAACCGAATCGCCTAGCAGAAAGGACGACACAGAGCACACAGAACAAACAAGCAGACGTGTTTTAAGCTTGCCTATATACTCCATCCTGTTATATGGTTGCGAGACATGGACACTGATGGCCGAAACAGAAAGAAAAATCCAGGCGTTTGAGACCAGGTGCCTGAGGAAAACTACTACTCCGCATCTCCTACAAAGAACACAAGACCAATGATTATGTGTGTGGAACCTGGTCACTAACCCAGTTTGGGCCTCACGAACCACTTCTGGCAACCGTCAAACGACGGAACATGGCATGGTTTGGCCACGTCATTCGTCACAACACCCTCTCCAAAACTATCCTTCGAGGTACTACCGTTGAAGAAGGGCGCAGACGAGGACGGCAGAGAAAGAGCTGGTGCGAAAATATAAAGGACTGGACTACTAAATGACCATGCCAGATCTCCTCACGACAGCTACCAACAGAACAGCCTGGAGAGAAACGGCGGCTGCCTCATCACGTCCCCCCAACGACCCCAGCGGTCAGGGGAATGACTGACTGACTGATATACCCTGTACTGTTCGTTATTCATTATTGTTCATTGTGCTTTGGTCTCATTTAAGATTTCGTTTCATACCAATGTTTGTTTGAGTACATTTAAGATCGAAAAGGCTGTGCCAGTCATGAATAAATGTTAATTCGTGTTTGTTCATTTCTCCAGCTGTTGCTGTGTGGATGTATTACAGGGTATATGGGCGAGCTTGGAACATCCTTTGGGGGGGGTGAGGGGGGGGGGGGGTCCTGTTTGTTCTGTGTGCTCTGTGTTATCCTCTCTGCTAGGCGATTCAGTGTCCTAAGCAGCATTCGTGTGGAACTATGGTCGTGCATTCATCTCTTCATGGGAACAAGAGTTATCGTACTTAGTTGTTATTCACCCCCTGTGTGTTGAGTTACAGATAGAATTCGTTCAGGATCCTGATTTGAGCACCATTGAATTGATTGGGGTGGGGGATTAGGGTGCCAGCTGTTGTTGTTAATCTGTTTTAACGTCTAATCACTAGAAGTGATATTAGACGGGAGGGAGCCAGTTGCCGCAAGGTTAGTAATATGTCACAGACCATTTGCAAAAAGGAGTTTAAAGTTATTCACAGCGTGCGCGTTTGTTTCATACCCTGACAGTTAATGTGAGAACTGGAAACTAACGACATAAAAATGAGTGACTGGTCGAACCCCATTGCTCACCCTCACTCATCCCCCCGTCCCCCCTCCCCAATCCAAACACACACACAAAAACATACATTCTTCTCACACACACACACACACACACACACACACACACACACACACACACACACACACACACACACACACACACACACATATATAGTGTACATAAACATTCGTTTAAAATCATTTTAAGAATTTACAGTGTGTGAACAAATCTATCTACCCATCTGTCTATCTATTAATCCATCTATCTGTTTATCTATCAATCTAACTATCTACCTATTGTAGACCTGTCTCTCTATCGGTCTATCTGTCCGTCTGCCCGTCATCAATCTATCTATCTACCTGTGTGTCAATCTATCAGTCTATCTATCTATCTGTCTGCCTGCCTGTCTATCTATCTATACATAACACACACACACACACACACACACACACACACACACACACACACACACACACACACATACACACACAGAGCAAATTCTTTTCACCATTCAGTGGATGCAATTAAAACAATCAACAACAATCCCTAAATGTGACCTTAAACAGAGTTCAGACTCACGAGAGCCGCAGGCTTTCTTCTGGAGGGACAGGCTTATGTCGTCCAGGTGCGCAAACGAGACTTCGAACACATGTTCCGAATCGGGGTCAGAGGCCACGGCCTGCAGTTCCCTGTGGTCGATGCCGTCACCCACGCCCACGGCGATGATCTGGATGCCGGCATCGTGACACAGCTGGGCCTGATGGACGGTGGGAAACGAAGTTGTTGGAGGCGCCATCCGTCAGAAGGATGGCCACGTCGGGCACGCCGCAGCGGTCTCCGGTGGGCTCGGTGAACATGCTCTCTCGGCAGTACTGCAGCGCCGATGCTGTTGCCGACATGCAAATGAAACATCAACACGCCTGACTTGCATGGACACGCGGCTCGAGTCTGGCGGTGAGTGAAAACCAACCACTTCGAGTTGTCGACACAGGAAACGGAATCATGTGATACGTCAGATTATTTGCTGAAGAGAGTGGACACCAATATGGCAATGGCACATTAAAATAGCAGAAACATGAAGAACAAAAGAGGTAGGGGGGGGGGGGGGGGGGGGGGGGGGGGGGGGGGGGGGGGGGGCGTAATTTGGCATCTCTTTGAAGAAGGTATTTAGTGTGTGTGTGTGTGTGTGTGTGTGTGTGTGTGTGTGTGTGTGTGTGTGTGTGTGTGTGTGTGTGTGTGTGTGTGTGTGTGTGTGTGTGTGTGTGTGTGTGTGTGGTGTGTGTGTGTGGTTGTGTGTGTGTGACGTCCGTGTTGTCCAGTCCAGGAACTACCTTTTCTCTCTCGTCTCTCTCTCTCTCTCTCTCTCTCTCTCTCTCTCTCTCTCTCTCTCTCTCTCTCTCTCTCTCGCATTGCTTATCAAACGTTCCTCATTGACGGAAACAACAAAAAGCGTTTTTAATGTGTCGTCTTTTTTCCCTTCTTCTCTCCCCCTCCCCCCGTTTTTCATCGCAGCTTGACAAAAAGTTTACCAGCGACAAATTTTTTTTTTTTCTTATTTCTAGCATTAGAAACGTCAAGGGTTTTGGGTGTCGTTATTGCTAAGTTTCCCGTGCTTGGTAACATTTAACGTGTGTGTGTGTGTGTGTGTGTGTGTGTGTGTGTGTGTGTGTGTGTGTGTGTGTGTGTGTGTGTGTGTGTGCGCGCGCGCGAGCGCGCGCGTGTTGGGGCTCGCATGTGTGTGCGTGCATGCATACATGCGTCTGTCTGTTTGAGAATGAAAAAAAAAACATACACAAATGAGAGAGAAAATAAAAGAAAATGGATCGAAGGAAGAAAGACATAAACAATAAAACAAAATGTGATGGTGTGCAAAAGCAAGGAAACCGACAAAATGAAAAGCAACACAACTATCCAACAAAAACTTTCAATTCTGTTAATCTCAAAGCAATGATCATCGTCTTCGTCTTCATCATCCTCATCATTGTCATTATCGTCATCATCATCATCATCATCATCATGAAAAACATTTCCAACATGATCACCTACAGCAGGAAGAAGACTACTGTCATATCAATGAGCAGCAATGACCACGGTACCCCTGCCGGTGCTATTTTTACAACAAATACTACTACTACTACTACTACTACTACTACTACTACTACTACTACTACTACTACTGCTGCTACTACTACTGCTGCTGCTGCTGCTGCTGCTGCTGCTGCTGCTGCTGCTGTTGCTGCTGCTGCTGCTGCTCTACTGCTGCTGCTGCTGCTGCTGCTGCTACTACTACTATTACTACAACAATGCTAGATGACTACTACTACTACTATGATGATACTGATGATGATGATGATGATAATAATGATGATGATGATGATGATGATGATGATGATGATGATGTAATGATAAAAATACTAATGATAATAACAATAATAATAATGACAGCAACAACAAAAACAACAATAATGATGATGGTGATGATGGATGATGATGATGATGATGATGATGACACCAGTTGTTGTTGCCGTTGTGTTGTTTTATGTCGTTACTATCAGCAGCTGCAGCAGAAGCATCACCTTCACCATCACCATCCATGTCATCATCAACATCAGCAACAGCAGCAGCAGCAGCAGCGGCGGCAGCAGCATAACCATCACCACCATCACCATCACCAACACCATCGTTATCATCATTATCATTATCTTCAACATCATCATCATCGTCCTCACAAAGGCTTGACGATGTGGTCACAGCCAGTCAGATCCACAGGTGCTTTTTTGCTGCCACTGTCGGCTTCTCCCCAGTCTTCTAGTAGCACATCTCTCTTCTTTTTCTGTCGCTTTTTGTGTTTTCAGTCCACTGCCCTTAATCCCATGGCCCACCTACCCCGCCTCCCTCTCTTTGCATGTCAGTGTCACTGGCTTCGTCAGCAAGAAACTGCCGAGGCTGGCCTGGGTTTACCTGTATTGGTGCCCCCTTGGTTGTAGGGCACCGCCATGATGGCCTGCTTCACCGCCTCCGGGTCGTAGTAGCTGTTCATGTGGAACTGTAGACGAACCGTGTCGGAGAAGGCTATCAGTCCCACCCGGACCCCTGTACAGCTCACGTTGAGCGTTCCCACCAGGTCCCGCACGAACTCTCTCATTGTCTGGAAGTGCGCGGAGCTAACACTGCCTGATTCGTCCAAGATGAAGACAATGTCCACCTGGCCTTGGCAGCCTGGCAGATGCCTGAAAAAAAGAAGCAAAGAATGCGTGTGTGTGAGAGAAGAAGAAGAAGAAGAAGAAGAAGAAAGAAGAAGAAGAATGATCCCACAGCTTATCTCTTTATGATTACTAACCTGAAGATTTCTACTCTCAGTTCCAAACTGTCATCAAAAAGGATGACAAGAAAGATGTCTCCGTCCTTCAGAATGACTGGAATGCAACGGTTCATTCAGGTGCTGAAGAAGGCTGGAAGGGTTTTTCTGAACCCTACTGCAGAGAGAACACTAATGGCTGGGAATAGCTCTCTTACACTTTGCCACTGTATCATGATAACTAGTTCCTTGCTGACACTCTCAGTGAGATAAAGCATTCCTGCTATTGGACGGCACTGCACAAAGAGTCAGTGTCACAGCGAAAAACACCATACTGTTGTGAGAAGCAGGCATAGGTCCGGCATCAACAGGGCTACAGCAAGAGTATTGTCAGAGGTCTGGCATCAACAGGGCTGAAACAAGAGTATTCTCAGAGGTCTGGCATCAACAGGGCTGAAACAAGAGATATTCTCAGAGGTCTGGCAGGGCAACAGGGCTGGCATGAAACAAGCTGAAATAAGAATATTCAGAGGTCTGGCATCAACAGGGCTGAAACAAGAATATTCTCAGAGGTCTGGCATCAACAGGGCTGAAACAAGAGTACTGTCAGAGGTCAGGCATCAACACAGGGCTAAAATAAGAACACTGTCAGAGGCTGACCTTGGTGGTTCCCACAATCTTGTCACGACGAACTTCAATGCGCGTTTCAAGAACAACAGAATAAACAAATCCATCAAAATTGAGTCTGGACAACCTGAAAGATGCTGACATCGCTGAACAATCCAAGCAGTCATAGAAGACAGATTCGCCCTACTACCATCGCTGGAAGACGAACTCGAATTATTCACAGTTACTATCAACCAACGGAGATTCAAACCGTGGATCACAAGTAGCAGTTTGGAGATGTGTGACACTAGAAGCTCAACACAATGTACAGGGAGAAACAGAAGGAGCTATAAGCGAGAGAATCGTTCAGACAACGAAGAGTGCAAAGGAAAGGTGGCTTGAACAACAGTGTGAATTCACTGAGAAAAGTTTGACAACGACGACTCAACGAAAGATTGCAAAAGACTTGACACAGAAAAGCAAAGTAAAGTTTGTACGATCAGGATAAGCACAGCATCTGCCTCACACAGGAACAAGAAACGAAAAGGTAAACTGAATATTGCTATGAATTCTTCTGTCAGAAAAAAAAAATTAGAGAAGGAGATCCAGCTGTGCTATTACTACAGGATTAATCAAATGAGGTGGACTTCCCAAAACTCGGTGAAGAAGTAACCTTTTCCTTAGTGATGCACCAAGCGTGCTCGTTTCAGATCAGCGGTTTGCCCTTCTTTGGTCGTGGACATAAACGCCACTCAGTACACCGGAGAATGTGCGGATTATATTCTCAACGTCCAAGCTCTGTCGGTATGCACGCTCTAAGCCGGAAAAGGTCCGCCCGATGTTCACAAAGCTCGTTGTCCAAAATTCTAAGACACACGGTGCAAAGCGTAAAGTCCCTCACCAATGACACATACTATGGTGCAAAGCGTAAAGTCCCTCACCAATGACACATAACTACGGTGCAAAGTGTAAAGTCCCTCACCAATGACACATAACTACGGTGCAAAGTGTAAAGTCCCTCACCAATGACACATACTACGGTGGAAAGCGTAAATCCCTCACCAATGACAAGTAACTACGGTGCAAAGCGTAAAGTCCCTCACCAATGACACGTAACTACGGTGCAA
>JADBJO010000200.1:422500-430000 GCA_016801955.1 Conus betulinus
GTGTGTGTGCGTGTGTGCGTATGTGTGTGTGTGTGTGTGTGTTAGCACACGTGAACACGCATGTGTGTGAGTGCGCGTGTGCGTTCATGTGTCTGTGTGGTGTACGCTTGCCCATGGGCGTAAGTATGCCTATATAGGGAGAACATGAGACAGAGCGTGCGTGCGCGCGAAAAAAAAGGGTGAAAATCCTCTAAAGATGCCCTATCCTCCTCCTCCTCCTCCTCCTCCTCCTCATCATCATCATCATCATTGTTAACATTTTTTATCATTATTATTTTTATTATATTATTATTATTATTATTATTATTATTATTATTATTTGGACAGAGAGGGGGCTAGTTACCCACAAGGACACAGACAAACGGAGTACAGGACTTTTTGTGTTTGTCTGTGTGCTTGGTGGTAACTAACCCCCTCTCTGTCCAGATTTTGCTTTATTTTCCGTCCTCAGTCACTCCGTTTTGAAACTTAATTATTATCGTTATTATTATTGTTATTATCATTGCCATTGTTATTTTTTATATTGTCATTGTTACTATCATTATTACTGTCAGTATTGTTATTACTATCATCATTATTGTTATGATGATGATGATGATGATGATGATGATAATTATTGTTATCAGCAGCGGCAGCAGTAGTAGAAGTAATGTTATGCACTTGAGTGAAAGCGAGGGGGGGGGGGGGGGGGGGGGGGGGGGGGGGGTCGCCGGGTTTGGGAGAACACTGGACGATGGGTAAGGTAAGGAAAGAAAAGGATGGGGAAGTGGCAATGTCGACAAAATTCGTGTTTTGCGCCCATAAATTGTGTTCATCCGTGTGCACTGAACACTGCTCTTACCTGTAGTAACAGATCAATGAAGGAACGAGAGAAGGTAGGAACGAACGGATGAATTAAATGTGTTCAAAAATATGTAGAGGGAAGAATACCTTTGTAAACAAATAGACAAAGAAATGAATGAATGAATGAATGAATGAATGACGAATAAGTACATAAATAACCACATATATAATAACGAAACAAACACATATATGAATCGCTCTTTCAGTGTCATGAGTAAGACTATTGGGTAGCTCACATCGATTTCATATAAAATAACAATATGAGCTCTCTCTCTCTCTCTCTCTCTCTCTCTCTCTCTCACACACACACACACACACACACACACACACACACACACACACACACACACACACACACACACACACACACGAATGAATAAATAAATGAAAAGCATATGAACAAATAAAGAACCTAAAAGGTAAATAGATCAGTGAATGAATGAATGAATGAATGAATGAATGAATGAATAGGTTGCTGTGGTGAGTAAAACTGTGTAGAATCGTTGAGGTCATTTTCTTCTAAATGAAAAAAGAAACGAACAAAAGGATGCTTAAATGAATAAACAGATGAATGATGAATGAATGGATGAATGAACAAATATAAAATTCACTTAAGCAAATGAGTAGATGCATGAAATGATGAATACAGAAATTAATACATCAGACATGAAAAGTATATATAGAAGAATAAAATAGATAAATAGATAATGATGAAGTGTCGAGGAGCATACTTTTCTTTGCTGTTGTTGTTCTTGATTTTTTTTAAAATCTTTCTTACATGAAGGAAGACATGAACAAAACGAACAAATAAATGAATGAATGGATAATTGAATGGAGGAAGGAAGGAAATTTTTTTTTTTTTTAATAAAAAAGGATAAATAAGTTATTGGTTGACTGATTGATTTCTTGATAACTGAATTGGTTGATTATTTAATTAATTACTCTTTACTATTGTGAGTGATACTGTCTTAGAACCATGCGGATTTTTTCAATGTATTAAAGACAAATTAAATGAATGAGTAAATGAAGAAACGAACGAACAAACGGGGAACGTACAAATGAAGGAACAAATACATAAATAAATAAAGGAAGAAAAAAGAAAGAAAAAAAGGAGGGAAGGAAGGGAGGAAGGGAGAGTGGAAGGAAAAAATAAACGAAAGAAGGACGGACAGATGGACGGAACATGTAAGCGAATGAACAGATAGATAAGTACATAAAAATGAATGAATAAATAAATTGATCAATAGATGAATAAATAAATATAAATAAATAAAATAAATAAACAAAGAAACAGATAAGTGAATAAATTGATCGATCGATTTATTGACAGATTTATTGTTAGATAGATTGATAAAATAGTTAATACATTTTTCCATTCTTTGTTATCGTAAGAAATAGGCCTACTATTCCAGAATTTAGCAGCCATTTTCTTTCAATTAAGAGAACGAACGGTAGACTGAACGGAGGAATGTGGGTGTGATTGATTGGATACTTAATTCATCAGATAAAGAAACTGATAAACGAATGAGTGAATTATAAATAGATGATTAAATGACTCGTTAAATGAATAATAAATGAATGGACAAAACATACATACATACATACATACATACATACACACTAATGAATATATAACTATCTCAACAATGTTGTGAACATTGCTATCAAGAAAATATGTCGCCATTTCATTCGACATAGAATAAATAGGAATGTGGATCAAAGAATAGACGCACAGCATAAATGAGTCACTAAACTGATATGTAAATGTATAAATGAATTAATAAGTCAATAGTCAATTGGTCACGTTATCGGTCAGTGTCATAGATTTAGATACTGAAATTATGTAGACGAGTAACTAGAGGAGGTTTTGGATCTTAGGAACCATCATTGTGCAGGAAATACGTCGTTGTCATCGCTGTCATCGTCGTCGTCGTGGTAGTAGTTGTAAACGTTGCAATAGCAGAAATTCCAGTATCAGCATTCATCTTGCCCGTGTTCTTGTGTTTTTCTAACTTGATTTTGTTCTTGTTCTCTTTCTTTCTTCTTCTTCTTCTTCTTCTTCTTCTTCTTCTTCTTCTACTTGTGTGATGGTACTGAAATTAGTGAAAACGAAAATTAGTTGGAACATGTCTCCGTATTATTTGGAATGTATCTGCATACACAATGCAAATTAGTACTTTGCACGCGCGCGCGCACACACACACACACACACACACACACACACACACACACACACACACACACACACACACACACACACACACACACACACACACGCACACACACAAACCGCTTGCGCTCGCGAGCGTATTCTAGTGTTACAAAGTCACAGAAGTATAGGTAACATAATTATGTCTCTTAGTTAGTAACCTTGGTAAACTGACATAATCAGGCACTGCTTAACGACCATTTTCGCCTAGCTGACCAAAGTCTAGATTAGACAGGCGCAAAAAAAAAAAAAAAAAAAAAAAAAAAAAAAAAAAAGACACAGGACAGACTTGCCCAGCTTCTATGTGAAGGATTCCAGAGTTACACATGACGTGTCCCCCCCCCCCCCCCTCCCTCCTCTCCTGTGGTACTACTTGGTGTGGCTGATAAAAACACTCATTTAATTAATTATGAACATGTAAACAGCATTCCTCATTTACAACTTTTTTTTTAAACAAGTGTCTGATATCATCTGGCGATGAAAAGACGTTAAATAAACCACTGAACTGATAAATATGTACCAATACAGAAATTTTATTTCAATATTTATTAATTAAAACTTAATGCCTTAAAAACTAAATATACAAACGAAGCAAAATGTATTTTGTGGAGAACGAAGAATAACCAGCAAGCATCTGCTGTTTGACTGTTTACCTCTTCGAGTTCATTTACCACCATTATCAGGCATGTCTTTGTGTGATGTCTTTTCAGATTTAAAGCTTGCTTTCAATGTTGTTTTCTCTTTAATTTGTAGTCCAGTTAAGCATTTACTTTAAGATGATCTGCAGGTATGTTGTCGGGATGCTAAGAGGGACATATATGTGCACTTAGATAACCACATCATGCATATACTTACATAGTCACAGACATTTATGCATGCTCTCTCTCTCTCTCTCTCTCTCTCTCTCTCTCTCTCTCTCTCTCTCTCTCTCTCTCTCTCTCTCTCTCTCTCTCTCCCCGTCGTCTAATATCACATATGTGAAAAGACGTAAAACTGAAGTACTTCTACTTTGGTATTGCATGGTGTGTGCCATATCGAGTTGCTTTTGTTTTCTAAATTATGCTATGTTGTGTTGCGCTGCTTTGTGTTGTATTGTGGTGAATGTTACTGTTTTGCTTTATAATGTGACGCTTACTGAAATTAATGACTGAATTCAGCGCAAGCTATGGAGTGTGTTTATTGTTTGTATTGTATCTATGTCGTATTGTACTGTGTTACTTTGTATTGTGTTGTGGGGTTTTTTTTTAATGTATTATGTTGTACTATGTTGTGTTACATCGTACTGTGTTTACTGTAGTGTATGACATAACATTACATGGCATTGTTTTATCCTACAGTGCAGAGCATTGTGTTGTACTCATTGCGTTATGTTGTATTGATGTGTGTCAGGTTGTTTTTCATTGTACTGCCTAGTTTCGCATCGCACTGGCCTGCGTGTACAGCCTGTTACATTCACTGTCATTGCATGGTTTATTACCACGTATTACAGTCTGTTACATTCACTGTCATTGCATGGTTTATTACCACGTATTACAGTCTGTTACATTCACTGTAATCGCATTGTTTATTACCACGTATTACAGTCTGTTACAATCACGGTATCGCATGGTTTATTACCACATATTACAATCTGTTACATTCACTGTATCGCATGGTTTATTACCATGTATTACAGTCTGTTACATTTGCTGAATCACATGGTTTATTGCCACGTGTTAAAGTCTGTTACATTCACTGTATCGCATGGTTTATTACCACGGTTGACTGACTCGCTTGAAAGACTAGTACCCCGACCATCGCTCAAAGTCTACGGAAGAAGAGGAGAGTGAAAAGGGAAAAGGTGATCCCCACGCAGATGACGGAGGTGGGGTGGCGGCGGGGTCTTCAGGTTAAATCTGTTTCCCCAGCTTCTGAAAATTCTGTGCTTGCAATGTCCTCTTTTCTATTCATGGCTGGAACTCAGTTCTTTTTTTTTCCGTTCTGTGTTTTGTTTATCTTCTTTTTTTTTTACACTTTCGTCCGTCTTTTTTTCAGCGTCTGTGGCTCTTTATCTGCCCTATTTTCGAAGATCGTTTGTCTTTTTTTTTTTCTTGTCAGAGCTCATACCATTTAAGATCTTTTCTTTTTTTTTTTCTCTCTCTCTCTCTCTCTCTCTCTCTCTCTCTCTCTCTCTCTCTCTCTCTCTCTCTCTTTTCGTGACCTCGCGACAAGTTAGTGAGAATATACACTCTGTCTGCAGTGGACATGTTCTGTCCCTTCCGTAGTGTCCGTTTGCCCATTTCCATTTTGAAAAATTCTATTTCATCCATTCATTCATTAATCTAAACTCTGTCCACAGCGGACATGTACTGTCCCTTCTGTAATGTCTGGTTGACCATTTCCATTAAAAAAATCTATTTCATTCATTCATTCATTCATTCATTCATTAATCTACACTCTGTCCACGGTGGACATGTACCGTCCCTTCTGTAGTGTCTGGTTGACCATTTCCATTTCTTTTAAAATTCTGATTCATTCATTAATATACACTCTGTCCACAGTGGACGTATACTGTCCTTTTGTAGGTCTGGTTGACCATTGCCATTTTTTCATATTCTGATTCTTTCATGAATCTACACTCTGCCCCACAGTGGACATGTACTATCCCTTCAGCAGTGTCTGTTTGACCATTTCCATTTTCTTTTTAAATTCTAATTCATCCATTCATTCATTTATCTACACTCTGTCAACAGCGGACATGCGCTGCCCCTTCAGTTGTGTCTGTTTGACCATTTCCATTTAAAAAAAAAATTCTATTTCATTCATTCATTCATTCGTTCGTTCGTTCGTTCGTTTACTTATTCATTTACGTTTTAAAAGTATTCATAATAACTTCGCCTGAACAACGTGGACAAACGTATCTTCTTCACGCAAAGATAAATAACACTCAGAACGACGAAAATGAAGAACGAGCAATCACTTACCTGTGTCAAATTCAGTGCAAGATGGCCGTTGAAAAGGCGTTATTTATTTAGCTAGATTTAAATGTTTATAGTTCACTGAAACCGATGTTTGTAATTTGAGCGTGAAGCACATGAGGGAATGGCCCGCGTATTCAGCGCGGAGTAGTCTGGTCTGTTGTAGAGATGTTAGTACAGCAGTCACCATGTTGTCAGTCGGAGTAGTCTGGTCTGTTGCTGAGATGTTAGTGCAGCAGTCACCATGTTGTCAATCGGAGTAGTCTGGTCTGTTGTAAAGATATTAGTACAGCAGTCACCATGTTGTCAGTCGGAGTAGTCTGGTCTGTTGTAAAGATGTTAGTAAGCAGTCACCATGTTGTCAGTCGGAGTAGTCTGGTCGGTTGTAAAGATGTTAGTACAGCAGTCACCATGTTGTCAATCGGAGTAGTCTGGTCTGTTGTAAAGATGTTAGTACAGCAGTCACCATGTTGTCAGTCGGAGTAGTCTGGTCTGTTGTTAAGATGTTAGTACAGCAGTCACCATGTTGTCAGTCGGAGTAGTCTGGTCTGTTGTTGAGATGTTAGTACAGCAGTCACCCATGTTGTCAGTCGGAGTAGTCTGTTGTTGAGATGTTAGTACAGCAGTCACCATGTGTCAGTCGGAGTAGTCTGGTCGGTTGTAAAGATGTTAGTACAGCAGTCACCATGTTGTCAATCGGAGTAGTCTGGTCTGTTGTAAAGATGTTAGTACAGCAGTCACCATGTTGTCAATCGGAGTAGTCTGGTCCGTTGTTAAGGTGTTAGTACAGCAGTCACCATGTTGTCAATCGGAGTAGTCTGGTCTGTTGTAAAGATGTTAGTACAACAGTCACCATGTTGTCAATCGGAGTAGTCTGGTCCGTTGTTAAGATGTCAGTATAGCAGTCACCATGTTGTCAATCGGATAGTGTGTAGTCATGCGTTTAGAGATGTTGTTGTTATGCAGGAGAGATCTCATCTTATTTTTTTTGCTCTGTGCGTAGCTTTGTGGTGACAGCACTGCAAATGCGCCGTGTTGTCTGGAAAAAAAAATAATGATAATTATGATGCTGCTGCTGCTGATAATGATATAATATAATTTTAACAACAAGCACCACCACAACCACCACAACAACAACAACGATGATAATAATAATTATGATAATGACGTTGCTGCTGCTGCTGCTGCTGATGATGATGATGATGACAGTGACAATGATAACAATAATAACAACAGTAATGTTGATGATGGTGATATTGATGATGATGACGGTACTACTACTACTACTACTATCAATAATGATAACAACAAAAAAACAATAACAGCAATAGTAACAACAACAACAACGATAAGAAGAATATCAATACTGTTATTAAGAATAGTAATGGTATTAATAACAATAAAAACTAATTTAATGATAGTAAGAATGACGAAGATGATGAGGATGGTTATAACAATAATAACAATAATAAACAAATCTCATTTATGGTA
>JADBJO010000200.1:437500-442500 GCA_016801955.1 Conus betulinus
ATGCCTGTCTAAATTGCAAAGCCTCAAGGTGACCACCGATCCAAAAGTTGCTGGTTCGAATCCCGACAGCGTCCGGGCAAAACTTCTGGAGTAGAAGGGCAGCTAGGAGTCACGCCCTGGATGCGGCCTGGCTGTCTATGAGAGTAGAGAGTTCAGGGCCGGAATGCTATCTGATGGGGGTGGGGGGTGGGGTGGGGGGTTCTTCTCTTGAGACCTGCTGTCAAGCTCTCCCTTTAGAGTTTCTTCCAAATGAATGCGGAGTGATACAACGCAATGTAATGCTTTTCAATACAATGCAGTACAATGCAATACAACGCAATACAATGCAAGGCAACGCAATATAATGCAATACAATGCAAGGCAAGGCAACGCAATATAATGCAATGCAATACAGTGCAATGCAATGCAACGCAGTGCAATGCAATGCAATGCAACGCAACGAAATGCAGTGCAATGCAATGCAACACAGTACAATACAGTACGGTACAATACAAGACAATACAATTTAATGCAATGCAATGCAGTACAATACAATGCAATACAATACAGTAATGCAAGGTCATTTAAGGCAGAGCAATGCAATTTGAAGAAGTATACAATATTTATGCTGTGCATATAGTGCAATGCAATGCAGTACACTGCAAGATAACAAAATACAATGCAGTACGCTACTATGCGAAGCAGTATGATATAATGCCTAGATGCTAACCAGTTCGGTTTGTCAGTACACCTGCACATGGAAATGAATATTCGGGGTCTATACGGACATGTCATCGCTTCTACCAGGGGAAAATCACTGTGTACGGGTAAAAACATCGAGAGGAGTTTTCTCAAACCGTGAGGTGGAAACTTACGTCGTTGTTCCCAGCACCCCAGCTGACGACGCTCACACAGAATCGACCTGCATGAGCTCTCGCCTTCGAGAACATATCTCCTTCTGGTCATTGAGCCATGTTTGGTGGTGGATTCGAACCCAGCTCACACAGAATCGACCCGCAAGCGCTCTGGCCTCCGGTAAACTGTCTCCTTCTGGTCACTGAGCCATGTTTGGTGGTGGATTCGAACCCAGCTCACACAGAATCGACCCGCAAGCGCTCTGGCCTCCGGTAAACTGTCTCCTTCTGGTCACTGAGCCATGTTTGGTGGTGGATTCGAACCCAGCTCACACAGAATCGACCCGCAAGCGCTCTGGCCTCCGGTAACCTGTCTCCTTCTGTCATTGAGCCATATTTGGTGGTGGATTCGAACCCAGCTCACACAGAATCGTCCCGCAAGCGCTCTGGCCTCCGGTAACCTGTCTCCTTCTGGTCATTGAGCCATATTTGGTGGTGGTGGATTCGAACCCAGCTCACACAGAATTGACCTACAAGCGCTCTGGCTTCCGGTAAACTGTCTCCTTTGGTCACTGAGCCATGTTTGGTGGTGGATTCGAACTCAGCTCACACAGAATCGACCCGCAAGCGCTCTGGCTTGGTTTGACCTGCCTCCTTCTGGTCACTGAGCCATGTTTTTGGTGGTGGATTCGAACCGAGCTCAAGTATTTTGCGCCTCTGGTGGTTTCATCTGTCGTTCTAATTATTCTTTGAACCTCTCTGGTGGTTTCATCTGCCGTTCTATTTGTTCTTTGAACCTCTGGTGGTGGTTTCATCTGCCGTTGTATTTGTTCTTTGAGCCTCTGGTGGTATGGTTTCATCTGCCGTTCTGTTTGGTCTTTGAACCTCTGGTGTTTCATCTGCCGTTCTATTTGTTCTTGAGCCTCTGATGGTTCCATCTGCCATTCTGTTTGTTTTTTGAGCCTCTGGTGGTTTCATCTGCAGTTCTATTTGGTCTTTGAGTCTCTGATGCTTTCATCTGCCGTACTGTTTGTTCTTTGAGTCTCTGGTGGTACGGTTCATCTGCCGTTCTATTTGTTCTTTGAGCCTCTGGTGGTTTCATCTGCCGTTCTATTTGTTCTCTTTGAGTCCTCTGATGGTTCCATCTGCCGTTCTATTTGTTCTTTGAGCCTTTGATGGTTTCATCTGCCGTTCTATTTATTCTTTGAACCTCTGGTGGTTTCATCTGCCGTTCTATTTGTTCATTGAGCCTCTGATGGTTTCATCTGCCGTTCTATTTGTTCTTTGAGCCTCTGGTGGTTTCATCTGCCGTTCTATTGGTTCTTTGAGCCTCTGGTGGTTTCATCTGCCGTTCTATTTATTCTTTGAGTCTCTGGTGGTTCATCTGCCGTTCTATTTGTTCTTTGAACCTCTGGTGGTTTCATCTGCCGTTCTATTGGTTCTTTGAGCCTCTGATGGTTTCATCTGCTGTTCCATTTGTTCTTTTAACCTATGGTAATATGATATGCCGGTCTGTTTGTTCTTTGAGCCACTGGTGGTTTCATCTGCCGTTCTATTTGTTCTTTGAGCCTCTGATGGTTTAATCTGCTGTTCCATTTGTTCTTTTAACCTATGGTAATATGATATGCCGGTCTGTTTGTTCTTTGAGCCTCTGGTGGTTTCATCTGCCGTTCTATTTGTTCTTTGAGCCTCTGGGTGGTTTCATCCGTTCTATTTGTTCTTTGAGCCTCTGGTGGTTTCATCTGCCGTTCTATTTGTTCTTTGAGCCTCTGGTGGTTTCATCTGCCGCTCTATTTGTTCTTTGAGCCACTGGTGGTTTCATCTGCCGCTCTATTTATTCTTTGAGCCTCTGGGTGGTTTCATCTGCCGTTCTATTTGTTCTTTGAGCCTCTGGTGGGTGGTTTCATCTGCCGTTCTATTTATTCTTTGAGCCTCTGGTGGTTTCATCTGCCGTTCTGTTTGGTCTTTGAACCTCTGTTTGGTGGTTTCATCTGCCGTTCTGTTTGTTCTTTGAACCTCTGGGTGGTTTCATCTGCCGTTCTATTTGTTCTTTGAGCCTCTGGTGGTTTTATCTGCCGTTCTGTTTGGTCTTTGAACCTCTGGTGGTACGGTTTTCATCTGCCGTTCTATTTGTTCTTTGAGCCTCTGGTGGTTTCATCCGCCGTTCTATTTGTTCTTTGAACCACTGGTGGTTTCATCCGCCGTTCTATTTGTTCTTTGAGCCTCTGGTGGTTTCATCCGCCGTTCTATTTGTTCTTTGAGCCTCTGGTGGTTTCTTCCGCCGTTCTATTTGTTCTTTGAGCCACTGGTGGTTTCATCCGCCGTTCTATTTGTTCTTTGAGCTTCTGGTGGTTTCATTCGCCGTTCTATTTGTTCTTTGAGCCACTGGTGGTTTCATCTGCCGTTCTATTTGTTGTTTCAGCCACTGGTGGTAAGGTTTCACCTGTCGTTCTATTTGGTCTCTTTACACGACTTAGTGATTGAAAATACGGGAATTCATGACTAGCTACAATAATAAGAAGCCCCAGCCCTGCTAAGTGATTGACACGTATGTTGATACACTGCGGTGCAATTAACTGCAAAGCAGTGCAGTACAGTACAGTGTAATACAAGACTACGCAATACGGTTCTATGCGAATAATGTGATGTACTGCAATGTTATGAAAAGCAAAAACCATCTACTAAAGTTCAGTGCGATTCAGCACATTATCATAAACCATAATACCAAACGAAAAACAATACAGTACAAGGGAATACAATACAAAAGAAGGCAACAAAGCTGACTGCCATACAAAACAGTGCAATACAACGCATTGGGACACAACAGCAACGCAGGGAATACAAACCTATCGCCGTACAAATGGAGTGCAGTGCAGTGCAGTGTACACAACAGCAACGCAGGGAATACAAACCTATCGCCGTACAAATGGAGTGCAGTGGAGCGCAGTGTCATTCAAAGCAATGCACCTCGTGTGCAATGCAATAAAATGCCATGCAATGCTGTACAAGGCAATACTCTGCAGTACAATGAAACAGAATACAATGCCATACACTTCATGAGAATGCAAGGCATCCCATTGCAATAGTAGATCGTGCAATGCATTGTTATCCATCCCATTGCAATAGTAGATCGTGCAATGCATTGTTATCCATCACGTTGCAATAGTAGATCGTGCAATGCATGGTTATCCATTATATTGCAATAGCAGATCGTGCTATGCATTTTATCCATCACATTGCAATAGCAGATCGTGCTATGCATTGTTATCCATCACATTGCAATAGCAGATCGTGCTATGCATTGTTATCCATCACATTGCAATAGTAAATCGTGCAATATAGGACAGTGCAAAGCAATGCAATAGCATGTTACGCAAGGTAGAGCAGTATTGTATAATGCAATGCAATACAACACGATGTGAGACGATGCGATGCCATACGAGACAATGGAGTACAATAACAAATCGAATCCAATACAAGTTCTTAACTGTCAGCAACTGTGCCCGTATTCCCGGTCGTTTGATGTGTGTTGGTATGTAAAACGAGCATGTCGACAGAAAACATCATTTACATTTGCAAGCTTTTGACAAGAGAAGGATTTCAAGGTCTTGTTTGCCCTCTTGTGCCTTGGTCAACCTACTCGTGGGAAACCGTGCAGCGTGCCTATATTGAATGTAGTGAACACATTACACCAGGTGACTGGCTCGTCATCCGGAGGATGCTCTGTTGTCTCAGTGGACAAGCTGTGCAGCGGCTTTCTACGGGGGCCATAGCGGGGGTACATGCCTCATATATATATATATATATATATATATATATATATATATATATATATAGAGAGAGAGAGAGAGAGAGAGAGAGAGAGAGAGAGAGAGAGAGAACAAACCTCACAATGAAGAAGCAAACAAGCAAGTTTCGGCTCTGGGCCTTCCTCAGGCACTTCTTTATTAGGTACTAGTGGAAAATCAAACAATCCTTAACTCTGTATATATATATATATATATATATATATATATATATATATATACAATGAAACAATAAATTCCAAGGATAAGTACCGAGCACCGTCCAGCAACTTACAGAGCAGCTAGGTGTTGCAATGACTGCAAGAAATATTGAATTATAAACAAAGTTTGCTCTTATGTCTCAGATTTCTACAACCTGAGA
>JADBJO010000200.1:445000-460000 GCA_016801955.1 Conus betulinus
CCAATTTAGCTGGCGGTAGTCTTGATTAGAAATAAAGCCGTAACTTAAAAGTTGGAGAAGTGGGCGGAGGGGGAGGGGGGGGGGGGGGGGGTTGTGAATGAGGCTGTTTCTTTCCTCGGTGGTGACTGGTGTTGCCGTTCTTCGTGGTGCATCCTAGTGCTTCTCTCCTCTTCCCTCTGGTGGGTTAAAACCAGTCAGGTCCGGAGGACAGCAGGACGTTGGTAGGCATCCTCTTGGGCCCGTGCTCCGAGGGTGGCAGGCGGCAAGAAAAGGTCCTGCAGTTGTAGCCATCTGTTCGTAGCCGTTGATGTCAGATGTTGGGGAAGGTGGTGCAGTCACTGACAGCGTGGTTGGCGCGAGACTCAGCCGTTGGTCGGGGGCAGGGCAACGCATCTGCGTCATCCTGTCACTGGCAGGTCGGGTTCAGGACAACGCATCGTCTCACCCTGTCACTGGCAGGTCGGGTTCAGGCACCGCATCTGCCTCATTCTGGCAGGTCGGGTTCTGGGCAACGCATCTGCCTCATCCTGTCACTGGCAGGCCGGGTTCAGGGCAACGCATCTGCGCCATCCTGTCACTGGCAGGTCGGGTTCAGGGCACCGCATCTGCCTCAGGGTCACTGGCAGGTCGGGTTACCCGCATCTGCCTCATCCTGTCACTGGCAGGTCGGGTTCAGGGCAACGCATCTGCCTCATCCTGTCACTGCAGGTCTGGTTCACGCATCTGTCTCATCCTGTCACTGGGCAGGTCGGGTTCATGGCAACGCATCTGCCTCATCCTGTCACTGGCAGGTCGGGTTCAGGGCAAAACGCATCTGCCTCATTCTGTCACTGGCAGGTCTGGTTCATAGCAACGCATCTGCCTCATCCTGTCCGGATCCTTCCACAGATTTTGTTGGATTTCTTCAGAGAGTGGGAGTGGCGGGGCTGTCCTTTGCATGGGGATGCACAACCATCCGTGCTCTGTAACTCGGTCTTTCAGAGTGTTGTTTCAAATGCCGTGGGCCGACTGCAAAGCCCTGGTGGTGACTGCGGTCAGAGACAGTGGGAGGCTGACCGGGTTGCCCGTTCCTTTGACGTGGACCTGTGCTGGGTCGTGTCTCCTTATTCCGGTGTGGGAGGGTGACCACATCAGGGCAATAAGGTCTGTGCACTTTCTGATAATCTGGTGAGCCAGCAACAGGTTTTCAGCTTGGAAGTCCCTCCAATTTATTTCTCCGTTCATCTGGGCAGGCCCTGTAGAGAAATGTTGGAGTCTTTGAGGCTGACCACAGCCCGGGGAGATGGCGGCATGTCGTTGTTGGTGGCAGGCACCATCAGTGTGGCACAGATCTTGGCGGGGAGGATGTTGGCGCTCTCATTAACTTGATAGTGTTGGGCAATCTTGAGACCTGAGTTTCGGAAGGCGCATTCTGCTTCGCCTTTTTTCCAACACGGAGCCGTCCGTGTGGATTGGGAAATGGAGGGTGTACTCTTTCCTGTTTCTCTCTCTTACCAGTTTTAGCCCATAGAACGGGTTGTCGTTCTTTGATGCTGTCTTCATACGTGAATGCAACTGGCAGTTTTTCCAGTTCTCATGGAGGTAGGGGACAGACTGGGTCAGGCGCCGTTGTCAGGCCCGGTGTTGGCTGTCACAGATGTCCTTCGTCAGGTCACGGAAGGTGTCGAGCGTCTGTGAGGATCCGCCTTTCTTCCCTGTAGGCAGTGTCTGTCGGCAGCATCCCCTGCAGGGAGCTCATTCCGGACAATCTGACGGTCACTTTTCTGGCTGACGGCCATATTGGATTTTGTGCCAACAGGCCAAAGTAGGTCGAGTCATTTTGTTTGCGGTGGTTTCTGAAATCCTCATACCCATATCTACACCATGCCAAACTTCAAAAACTTGTCACAAAGTGCACAGTCATCTGAAATTCCCTCCATGCTAAGTGGCTTTCACGGTGTGGTCAACTGCCCAGGCGTGGGCCTCAACGTTGGCGCTTCTCCGGCGGCATTCGGCCATGAGGAGAAGCCATCCTGCTTCCCCATAGATCGTGCACGAGGTCGTTCATATGCTTGGGCAGACATGTACGTCATGCTGGAGGGCCGTAGGTTCCGCCCGTTGAATCTGTTGCCCCAGGTCTTTGATGCGGTGACTTCGTGACTGTTTGCCAAATCCGAGAGCACAATGACTCCCGTCAGATGAAGTAGGCTTTCTAGGCTCATCCAGGTCTCTTGCCCATGACTCACTGCTCTCATGGTGATGGTGGTCAGTAGTCTGCTATGCTTCCCCTGGGTGAAGTTGGGGTGATGGTCAGACCCAGGAAGTTGGCTCCTTGCTGGGGAAGATGAGGCGGTATGCCGCTCCTGCCTGGCAGTTCTCCGACTTCTTTCCATGTTGCTGAGGACTGTCAGGATTGTCTTCTCAATCGATTGTTCAAGCCGTTGTCTGTTACGTAGGACTTGATATCGTCTGTTTCTTTTCGGTATTGTTTCATCTAACTAACTCTGACCAACAATAACAACAACAATGAATAATGATGATGATGATGATGATGATGATGATGGTGATGATGATGATGAAGATGATGACAGCGTGATTTATTTATAGAGCGCCTAGTCCGAGGCTCTACGCGCAGACAAGCATAATCTCATACACAAAAGCATTCCGGTTATACACTTCTGTCAGGGCATAGAGTCAGCACATGTGCAACATAAAGCACGTTCTTACGTGCATGCGCGCAGAGACAAGTCTGCATGTGTACGCGTATGTCAATAGACACATAAAATATGGTTGCTTTCTTTTGATGCAGAACTATACTGCAGCTGTAGGTAGAGGAGAGGCGGGCCAATAGATTTATTATAATTATTGCTTACAGCAGAGTTGAAAGAGTTCGGCTGTAGGTTCCTGGTGTTTTTCCATCCATCAGTCTGGCACCTACACTCAAACTCCGGTCTCCCTTAAATGATTCATAGGCCGCGAGGGATCGGGATTGCAGTGTTTGACTTTGCTGACACGTGAGTCGTCTCGTCATCAATAGCTGAAGTGTTCATGCCTGTTCATTAACTGATTGATCCGAATTTCTTACGTCATCTACAGGTGATGTCATCGTCTGACGTGTTTTCTTTTTTTTTTTTTTTTTTCCTTTTTTTTTTTTTTTTTTTTTTTTTTTTTTTAAAAAGAGTTGTGTATTAGTATGACTCGGAACATCGTGAGTTTATAGGTGAATCATTTTGACGATCAATAGCCCTAGCTATAGGGTATAGGGTGTCGTTTGTGTAAAAAAAAAAGTCCTTAGTTACGAACCACGCTTATTTCAGATTCACCGCACGTTATGTATAAACAATGACTAACATGTTGGTATTGTCCATCAACCATAACGTGAAAAAAAACTATATTAAATGCGGAATGAAATCATCTGTGCGTATGTCTGTCTGCCTGTAGATGCGTGCGCGTGTGTGTGCCTGTGTGTGTGCGCGCGCGCGCGCCTCTGTCCGTCAGTGTGTCAAAACCTCCGGAAGACAAATTATCCGGCGTGAGGATCTTTGTTCTGTCACAGGCCTCGTGTGCATGTATAGGGTCAGCATGTCATTGGGGTCACCGGTGAAACGTTGACGGTCACAGGCTTCGGGGGGGGGTGGGGGGGGGGGGGGGGGGGGGGGGGGGGGGGGCGGAATAGCTCAGTTGGTCGAGTGCCGGGACCGTGATCCTGGGGTTTCGGGTTCGAATTTCGGTACAGGGGGATTTTTCCCTCCGAGTTAACATTGGCTCTGACTCCATTCCCCAGATAGTCCTTCGAATGAGACTATAAACCGAGGTTCCGTGTGTGAACGCACGCACAACATATTTCACACACGGTAGAAAGAAACTCGTGGAGAGCGTGGCAGCAGAGAGTCACTCTAGGGGGGTGGGCCACACCCGGTTCATGACTCGGATGTCCCTCTGCTGCCCTTTTTTTCCCATCTTGGGACGAGCCACGGCTGGGATTCGAACCCGTGCCCCTCTGGACATGCTCATTTCCACTTAATGACTCGCGCGCTAACCACTGAGCCTGGGACACCTGATATTTGTAGGAAAGTTAAGCCTTATGAAGTTCACTTTTGTTCCTCCTTGACCAGATCCAGCTTGAACACCTCTCTGCTGCTTCTGCCATTGCTTTCAGGGCTCTGTTTTTTTCCTCCCTGCAACTGAGAGCTGTTTCATGAGGCTGTATGCAGACGTTCCTACAAACCCCCTAGCTCCAATTTCTGCAGTGAGGACTTTGACTGATAGCCTTCTCTCCTCAGGCTGTTTGCCAGATCAGCATACTTTTCAGTCTTGTAGATTTGAGCTGCCTCCATTCTGTTCTCATATGGCACCGTGAGCTCGATCATGATCAGCTGCTTGGTTGACTGAGAGTGGACTACTATGTCTGGTCTCATGCCACTCTTGCTGATGATCTGTGGGTAACTCTTCCATTCTGGGAGGTCTGCAGAGCACTCCCAGTCATCTGCCCCGTCCAGCAGACTCTGCCTGCATGTTCCGAGTGGCACTGTTGTTCTTGGCCATGATTCGCGCTGCCTCCTGCCGTGAAGAATGTTGCGGGTGCTTTTGGAGTCCTGATTTTCCCTCTTGTGGTGTTGGTACTAGCCCAGACTACTTGTACAATCTCTTTGAGCACTTGGTTGTGCCTCCATGTGTACCTTCCTTGAGCCAGGGCTACTTTACATGAGCTTAGGACATGCTCCACTGTTTGTTTTTCATGGCAGAGGGGGCATGAAGGATCGTCTGTTTTTCCCCACTTCACCAGGTTTGCATTTGAGGGCAGAAGGTCATATGCTGATCTGAGAATGAAGCTGATCCTGAGAGGGGCCATGTGCCAAATGTCATTCCAAGTGAGACTTCTTTGGAGTGCATTCTCCCACGTTGTCCATTGCCCTTGCTGGCTCTGCTGGACTGCTTTTTGGAGTCTTTTTTGGTCTTCTTCTTTTCTCATCTCCTGAATCATCATGTCTCTTTTGGCTTTTCCTTTGGCCTTTGACCACCATTCAGTTTTGGTCATCCCCAGACCTTGTCTGTTGGTCTGTGTGTGTCCTGTTATTTCTCTGATCTTGAGACTTTCTTTTGCAGAATCAATCGCCTCTTGAACTTTCCATTTTCTGCCTGTCTTCAGCTGGGGCTTAATTGCTTCTACCACCTTGTCTCCTGAGTCCTCCAGCATGCTTTGAAGTCTGATCTTCCCTGCTTTGTATTCCTCCAGGATGGATTTCAGTGGTAGTTTCAGCTTGGCTTGGCGACAGTACAGCGCTATGTCAGTCAGACAGGGTGGGACACCAAGCCATTTCCTTGTGAACTTGTTGATTTTGGATTCCATTGCCTCCACTATGCTGGTGCAGATGTCGTATATCATCAGAGGCCATAGGAGCTTTGGTATCAGCATGAACTGCAGACACCAGACCTTGTATTTGCCAGGGAGCCCACGCTGGTCAATGGTCTCAAGCCTTCTTCCGACGTCTGTTTAGTTTTCTTTTGCTCTTTGTGTGTCTTTCAGCGTATCATCACGTAAAAACCACCATCACCAACTTTCGGAAGAGAAGGCCAGTTTGGCCGTTGGTATGGATGACACGTTACACATAGCATGCACCTTTCCCGTAGATGGAGTATGGCTGCCTTAATGGCGGGATAAAAAAAAAAACGGTCATACACACACAAAACTCACTGCCTGTCTATACAGGCAGTGTCCGCAGGAGTAGTATCAGCCTGGTACGCAGGAAGAAAGAAAGAAAAAGTCAGGCTTCGTTTTCAGGTCTAGGGTTAGCGTGTCATCGGGGTCACTGTGAAACGTTGGCGGTAAAGTTGTAAGTTCATCAACAAGTGAACTGCGAGGAGACATTGTCAGTTTGACAGAACTGGTCCTCTTAAGGTCAGTCTTCGCGCCTTGGCTTAAGGCTGTGTCAGGCCAATTGACATAGGCTAGAACACCAGCGCTACATCAAAATTTTGTTGTTATGCTCTGCATAGTTATGCAGGGATTGTCTTCAGTCGTGAAAAGTTCATAGCATAACATTATCAGTCTCCAAAATCCCCCGAAGTCGGAGTGTGGCTGCCCATGTGGCGGGGGTAATCAAAAACGGTCACACACGTAATGTTCTCATCCCAAGCTGATGCATTTGTACCAAAGTGTTCAAGTACTTCGGCTGTTTGGATTATCCCTGGAGTCTTTTAGCCAGGGGTACGACGACGACGACGACGACAACAACAACAACAACAAGGTAAGTCTTTACTGACAACACAAACGTGTACAGCAGGCACACAGTTTTATGTATCATCCCAGTATATATGAAAATGTTTGTTTTTTGTTTTTTAATTAATCTGAGTTTAGCACTAGGCGTTTCCCTATTACACAGTTCCAATTAAGCCTGGGTTTTTTTCTTATGTCCCTGTCATTTCATCATAAATCATGTGTGATGATGTATCAGTTTGTGTTCGGCCTATGAAAAGAGTATTAGGCGATAAACAATTCATCCTGGAGTCTACCGTTTATGTGTTCAGCAGCCGTCACACATGCTATACAGACAGACGGGTTTGTTCCCGCTGATCCCAGGAGTTGTCTCCTAAGTTCAAGATTCACAGAGCTGTGTCTTGTGTGTGTGTGTGGTCGGTGTGTGTGTGTGTGTGTGTGTGTGTGATTGTGTGTGTGTGCGTGCGCGCGCGCGCGCGTGTGTGCAAGAGCTGTTACTATGATGCTAGAGTGCTGCCGTCTCGGGTAAGTCTACAGTGTGAAAACCAGTCTGTGTTGACGTCAGTCGACTGGATTGTTGCCGAGCAAAACTTGTTTCTGTGCAAACGTTTTTTGGTGGCATGCATGCATGCGTGCATGTGTGTGTGCGTGCGTGTGCGTGTGTGTGTGTGTGTGTGTGTGTGTGTGTGTGTGTGTGTGTGTGTGTGTGTGTTTACATTCAGTTTTTTTTTTTTTTTTTTTTTTTTTTCAGAAGTGGAGGGAGAAAGAGTGGGGTGCATATTTGTTACCCTTTTGGTTGTCCTAACAATTCTTTTTTTTTCTCTCTGGTTATTCGTCAAAAAACATGATGGCGTGAGAAAGGTCTTCTTCACGGGCTTTTTTTTTTTTTTACCCCCTTCTTCGGCAAAACCCCCCAGGGGTCGTTGCAAAAGATCGTTATACAGAAAAAGAAAACTGACAAATATTTCTTTTCTCCAACCTCCTCCAATCTCCTCTTCCTTTCCCACTTACCCCTTCGTTTCCACAAACTTTTCTTTCGATGATTTTGACCCGCGTTTCAGGGAAGCTTCGAGAAAGCCGCAGAGACAGAAGAGGCACGAAGAGCACAGAGAGAGAGAGAGAGAGAGAGAGAGAGAGAGAGAGGGGGGGGTGGGGGGAGGTAGAATTAGTCGGCGATGCAGCCCGCAGCTCTCGATGCTAAATGAAAACCTAAATAGACCTTTCGCTGGGCCCCAGTACACCACAGTAATGGATTGTTTGCCCCCCAGGCCAAGAGAGAGAACTCGTCAACAGCCCTAGTGTATGTAGACAAAAGAGCATGCTGGAAAAAAAAAAAAAAAAAAAAGGTAGGGGGGGGGGGGGGGGGGGGGGGGGGGGGGGGGGAGGGGGGGGGGAGGAGAGGAGGGGGGGGGGGGGGGGGTGGAGGAGGCGAAGAACAGACACCCATTAAATACTTATTTCACACAGGGTTCGTTGTCGCTTGTATGGCCAGAAACAGCAAGGAAGTGAGAAGGAGGGGGGGGGGGGGGGGATGCAGGAGGGGAGAGGGACGCAGAAGGGGAACGGGGACGGGCGGGGGGGGGGGGGGGGGGGGGCAGGGAGAAGGAGGGGGGGGGGGGGGGGATAAAGGAAGGAAACGAATGCCCAGTTTGGTTCGGTTTGTTTTCTTAACCTCTCTCCCTCCATATTCGCTTCTCTCTAGGTTCCCGGGTAGAATCGATATTCTTCGCCTCTTCAAAGTTTTCTTACACGTGGACGTTCCACCAGCTCTTCCTCCTCCTCCTCCTCCTCCTCCTCTTCCTCCTCCTCCTCCTCCTTCTCTTTGGGAGCCCTGGGGGTCTGTTTACTCGTCCCATCGAGTCCTGCTTTGGTTCGTCCCCCCGGGCGTTCGTTGCCAACCAATAGAGGCCCTTGCGTGTCCCAGATTAACCCCGCACACAAAACAAATAAAATTTGCAAAGGTGGGGAAAGGGGGAAGGAAACGCTGGAGCGATTGGAGGGCATGGCGTGGGGGGGGGGGGGGGGGGGGGGGGGGGGGGGGGGGGGGGGGGGGAGGGGGGAGGGGGAGGGGGGAGGGTGTGATGGAAATAGGGGCAGAAGTGGTGGTGATGATGGTGGGTGGTGCAAGTAACGATCCTGTACCGTGTGTCAGGTGTCAGAGAGAATGATGACGACGAAGGTGATGATGAGGTGATGAGGAGGAGGAGGAGGAGGAGGAAGATGAGGAGGAGGAGGGGAATTATGACGATGATGATGGTATCTTTGTAAATGGAAAAGAAGGTTCCATAATGTATAGAGGAATTGTCCGGCTGTATTTTCCACACCCAGATTTAGATCAATATTCGCCAGAGAGAGAGAGAGAGAGAGAGAGAGAGAGAGAGAGAGGTTGATAGGAATGTGTGTGTGTATGACAGACTGTGGGTTTTTCCAACTGAATAAAAACCGAAAATTATACACACACACACACACACACACACACACACTATATATATACTTATATAGATATATAGATAGATAGATAGATAGATAGATAGATAGATGTGTGTGTATAATGTAGAGCATCTAAATAAACGATATATACAATAAATTCTAATTTCATTGGTAGAGTTTTTTTTTTTTTTTTTTTTTTAGAAATGCGATTCCAAACATCAAAGAAAAAGTAAGATGAATCGAAGCAGAATGTTTCTCTTCACTGATGAGTTGTAGTACCAAATAGCGACTTTGTATTCTGTCCATACATCAGAACGTTAGCAAATATACATTCAAAAATTCAGTAAAGCAAGTAGTGTGTGTGTTTGTGTGTGTGTGTCAGTGTGTGTGTGTGTGTGTGTGTAGTGTGCGTGCGTGCGTGTGTGTGTGTGTGTGTGTGTGTGTGTGTGTGTGTGTGTGTGTGTGTGTGTGTGTGTGTGTGAGAGAGAGAATGAGAGAGAGAGAGAGAGAGAGAGAGAGAGAGAGAGAGAGAGAGAGAGAGAGAGAGAGAGAGAGAGAGACGAGACGAAAAACGAAACGAATCGAAATTTTATTTAACCAGGGTAATGAGATAAGCAATATAAATTCTTTCTTTCCACCCAGCCCTGGAGAGAGGAGAGAGAGAGAGAGAGAGAGAGAGAGAGAGAGAGAGAGAGAGAGAGAGAGAGAGAGCGGTTCTTCATGTTCCCCACCAACTGCTCTAATCCTTATTGAAAAATTCACGAAGGACATATCTATGGAACTTTGATACATGGAAGTGTGTACTCTCTCTCTCTCTACATGGAAATCGTGTTCTCTCTCTCTCTCTCTCTCTCTCTCTCTCTCTCTCTCTCTCTCTCTCTCTCTCTCTCCTATCAGCGCTACACATGCCTATTTCAATGGCCAAAAAAAACCTGTTTTCTTTTATTTTCTTTTAGTGCTGCACCTGTCTTTTTCATTTGAAGAATACAACCTTTTTTTTTTTTTGTCTTTTTTCTTTCTCTTTTTCAAACATCCCCCACCCGCCCCTATTCATAAAGAAAAACATGAACATGTTTTTTTTTTCATATCAGAACAGACGAACAAACTTATAAAAGTGCCTACTTGTGTCTGGATTTTGTTGCTTGTGTTTATTCTTTCAAAATTATTCAAAACAACGACGACGACGACGACGACGACGACGACAACAACAACAACACAACAACAACAGCAGCAACAACAACAATGTAAGAACAAAATTAACAACAACAATTACAACAAGAATAATGATGATGATGATGATGATGATGATGATGATGATGATGATGATGATGATAACCGATTCAAAATTTTCTTAGAAATCATTACATAAAAGCCGTTGTCACTGTCACAACTTGGGGTTTGCGGGCTAGCATCATTGTATTTTGATGGAGGGGCAGGCGGTGGAATCAGGTTACAGCGTTCGGCGGCACAGCTGACCTCGTGAGTTCCAATCCCTGGTAGGGGTCTGATTTGAACGGCTTCAAACTCCTTTCATCCACATTGGTAACACTTGACTAGGTCTTCTTCAGAACAACTGTATAATTTGAAGATAAGATAGTAAAGACCGAAACAAAAGGGGGATCAAAAAGAAACAAAAACAGTGCACAACGTTCACCTCTTAGAGTCCTTTTCAAGTCAGACTCTCTGGACAAGACTCTAAGAGTCGAAAACGTTGTGCGTTGTTTCGTTTCCTTTTCATCCCCCCCCCCCCCCCTTTTTTTTTTTTTTAGGTCTTTGCGACATTATCTTCAAATTATATAGTTGTCCTTTCATCTGGAGACTTGATTCAGCTCAGGGAAGATGAAGGCGGCAGAGTGACGGCGGTAAATTCCATCGTGTTCCATACCGCCCTGCCCCAGCCTGTGTCAACTACTCATAACGGGTCATAGCCTACGACCTTCAGGCCATAGGGATTCAACCCTTAACCATTATTGTTAGCATTGTTGTTGTCGTCGTTGTTGTCGTCGTGTTGTTGTTGTTGTTGTTGTTGTTGTTGTCATTGTCGTTATTTACCATGGCTTCTTAAACGTATCAGTATGACAATTCCCTGACTCCTCTTCGTTCTAGTCTTCTGGTTATTACTATTACTACGAATATTATCATACTTATTGTCAGTCTCACAATTATATAAGTATGCTAACATTATCATCATCATTAGTAGTAATAGCAGCAGTAGTATTTTCTTATTTTATCACCATTACTATTGTTACTTTAACCTGTACTGTCTCCCTTCCACTTCGTTTCTATTCCGAAGCCCTTTCTGTACCCACTTCGAGGAGACAGGCAGTAGTAATAGTAATAACAGGCGGCAGCGGCAACGACGAGAGCAGCAGTAGTAACAGTACCAGTAGAATTAATAGTACTATAGTGGGTGGTGGTTTGTTTTAATGATATTCTGGTTTGGTGGGTACCCTGGTAACCTGGCGACTGGAAAATTGAAAGGAGCAGCTTGGAGTCTTCTGAACATACTTTCTTGGTTTCAAAAACACTTTTATTCAGTATTTGATATAGATTGTAATGTAAAATCGTCCCTGCCACCTAGGCACACAGGTGCACGGTGTATATAGACATATACAGGCACACATACTCATTCTTACACACAGCACACACGCGCGCGCGCGCGCGCGCGCGCACACACACACACACACACACACACACACACACACACACATACACACACACGCGCGCGCGCGCGCGGGTGCCTAAAATTGGCTTTCACATGTTGTTACTCACATAGGTCCGGCAGTCGACAGCGTGGAAAAAAAAAAAAACACATATGTCCTACAATATTCCGACCAGGTATCGGAGGTGTTCGAAAACAGAGAGTGTACTGGTTTGCCCCAGACACATAACAACTCTCACCTTGACCTCCAAGTTCTGCTGTCCCCCTTCTTCTAACCCCGTCCCTCCCCCCCCCCCCCCCCCCCCGCCCCGTCTCTTGCCCCTTCCCCTTTCTCCCTCCTGCCCCCTCCTCCCTCCTGCCCCCCCCCCCCCCTCCATCTACATAGATAGCATCACAACAGAAGCAAACTGTTGTCAAACAACAGTCAACTTAACAATCGTAGTCACTCTGCTTTACAATTGAACGTGGACAATATAATGTGTGTGGCCTTGTAAAACGGGGACGGGGGAGCGAAAGAGGGGGGGGGGGGGGGGATTAATGACACGCAACAGATGTTACCTACTCCTTATATACGCGCGCGCACGCGTGTGTGTGTGCGTGTGTGTGTGTGTGTGTGTGTGTGTGTGCGTGTGTGTGTGTGTGTGTGTTGCCTTTGACCTCAGTACCTCTGGTTTCCTCTCCATGTGTTGACGTCGTATCCAAGTCTTTGGCGTCCTAGTCGGTGTCCAGATCGCCGGCCTGGCCCAGCTGGTAAGGGAGGCACTGCCACTGGGGGGGGAAAGCGTCAGGCCTCCTGAGGGGAACACTCTCACTCATCATGCTGGTTCGACCGCTGGGCATCTTTTGTCGTCGGTAGGGGGCTTTGTGGGTGGTGTATTGAATCAGAACAGGCACCACTGACTGCTACGGTAAATGACTCAGCGGCGGGGGGCAGCGTCTTCCCCTGCTGAGTGGCCTCTTGACAGCCTGTGATAGATGAATTGCTTCCTGTGCCTTGTCGGTGCTGAGGCTGTAAACCTGACGAACTGAGTATGGCTCAGTGTGTGTGTGTGGTGGGTGTGGGGGGGGGGGGGGGGGGGGGGGGGGGGGAGGCGGGGAGGGGGGAGCGGGGAGGGGGGCAGAGCTGGAGTGAAATGCGTGGAGGTAATGACACAGAAAATGAACTGATGGTAAGGCGGCAATGATAATAACAATTATCATGATAAGATGATGGTAAGGCGGCAATGGATGATGATAACAATTATCATGATGAAATGACGGTAAGACGGCATTGATGATAACGATTATCATGATAAGATGATGGTAAGACGGCAATGATGATAACAATTATCATGATAAGATGATGGTAAGACGACAATGATAATAACGATTATCATGATAAGATGATGGTAAGACGGTAATGATAATAACGATTATCATGATAAGATGATGGTAAGACGGCAATGATAATAACAATATCAAGATGAAATGACGGTAAGACGGCAATGATTATAACGATTATCATGATAAGATGATGGTAAGACGGCAATGATAATAACGATTATCATGATAAGATGATGGTAAGACGGCAATGATAATAACGATTATCATGATAAGATGATAAGACGGTAATGATAATCATGATAAGATGATAGTAAGACGGCAATGATGATAACAATTATCATGATGAAATGACGGTAAGACGGCAATGATGATAATGATTTTCATGATAAAATGATAGCACGACGGCAATGATAATAATAACGATTATCATGATAAAATGAAGGTAAGGTGGCAATGATAAAAACGATTATCATGATAAAATGATGGTACGACGACGGAAATGATAATAACGATTATCATGATGAAATGATGATGACGATGATCATGATATAGTAGTAACAGCATTACTACTACTACTACTAATACAAATAACAATGATGATAATGATGAGGATAAGGATAAGGATGAAAAGAAAGAAGAAAAGAATGAAAGAAAGAAAGAGCTATATTAAGATAATAACTATGTTGAACCACAATATTGTGAAACAGTATAGAACACCCCCACCTCCCACTCACCCTCCTGTACCTCCCGACCCATTAGAAAAAAACAAAAAACAAAAACAAAACCGTACTCACGTTTTCTTTACTTGGCTGCCAGAACTATGAATAGCGCCACAATCGGACACGTCCTCTTCTGTTTGGCAGCCTGTTCTTTATTTCTTTCGTTGTCTTGGTTTGTTTGTTCTGTATTGTTTTGTTTTGTTTTTTTTTTTTTTGGGGGGGGGGGGGGGGGGGGGGGGGGTTTGTTTTGTTGTTATTTTTTTTTTTAACACATCAATGACGCCGAGGAACGGGGAAGCAGGGAAGAGATGACACACGAGAGGGGACAACAAACCGATACAGGAGGACAGCAATAGACAGGATGAAAGTTTTAGCAAGGAAACTTGGAAGAGACAAGGAGATTACGTACGCACCATGTCATCCAGAAGACTGCATTGTAAAAAAAAAAGTCGCTAGACTCCACAAAACAACAACTGGAACAAGTTCAACAACAACAACAGCAACAACAATAATAATAATAATAATAATAATGACGATGATGATGATGATGATATTTAATAATAATAATAGAGATAAAAGGGTCTTATTTCTTTGTTCTGGTATAAACAGATCTTGACAATAAAAAAAAAAATTAGAGAATATGAATGACGTCTACTCTCTAATTAACAATGATTAAAATCACGAAGGCTCTAATGGAATTTTGGAGAAATTCGGATGTTAATAAAGGATTACTGGTAGTGATAAAGACTGTAGTTGAGTTTTACTGGATTTCGAATGCCAGTGAATAATTTGTTGAAACGACGGAGACTGGACACGATCTTGTTTTTATTTGCTTTCGGTCGAGAAAGATAAAATATGATATGTTTTCAATTGGGAAAGATAAGTTATAAATGTTTACAATGGGAGAAAGATAAGATATAAATGTTTTCTATTGAGAAAGGGAAAATCATAAATGCTTTCAACTGAGAAAGATAAACAGAAATGTTTAAACTAAGAAACATAAATTTAAAGAGAGAGAGGTTAGTTATCGCCAAGGACATAGACAAAGAAAGTACAGGACAAGACACAATGCATTGCAACCTCTTGGGTCTTCTTCAGGCTAAAACAATAACATTTAGGACAGTGAAAACGGAGAGCGACAAACCACTTCTTCCTATGTTCGGCACACGACCAAAATGGCCGCCAGACGGAAACGAGGCCACCCAGGAGGGGATAATGGGAGAGGAAATAGTGAGGGGAAGGGGGTACGGGAGGTGGTGTGAAACAATGGGGGGTTTGTAGCTTGTTTTGTAGAATAGTATGATATATTAGTGACAGTAGTGATTATGGTGGATTGATAACAGTGCTCAGGGGGCAAAAAATAAAATAACAAATAAACAAAAATAAATAGATAAGAAAAAAATAAAAAAAAAGAATAAATGAAAAAAAAAATAATAATAAAAGATAAGACAAAATAAGAAAATAAGATATGATAAATGAATAAATTTTAAAATGAAATAAACAAATAAATAAAAATTTTTTAAAATGAAAAAAAAAACATACAATAAAATCGAATTAAAAAAGAATAAATTTTTTAAAAAGGAAAAAATATAACTGTAATTTTTTTTAATAAAAAAAAAAAAAAAAAGAATAAAGAATGAAAAATGAAAAATAGATAGATAAATAAATAA
>JADBJO010000200.1:465000-470000 GCA_016801955.1 Conus betulinus
TTTCCGCGAGTATCAGAGAACCTATCATTGCGATAATGTACTGTTCTTTCAAACGGTGTTTTCATTCATTCATTCATTCATTCATTCACTCGTTCGTTCGTTCGTCGTCGTTCGTTCGTTCGTTCGTTCATTCATTCATTCATACATTCGTTCAGTCAGTAAGTCAGTCAGTTCAACATTTTTGTACTTATTCGGTCGTTCGTTCATTCATCTCCCGATTTATTCGATTTTATTTGTATGATACTAATTTTAAATGATAGTTGAAACCAACGCCTACCTTGCGCTGAAGTGGATGAAGAGAAGTGATTGCTCGTATACTTTCGTTGTCCCCGAGTGTTTTGTGCTTTACTTGAGGGAGACCTAAGAGGTCGAAACGCGTCGTGTTTTGTCTTTGTGATTTGTTTGTCTACGGTTTTTGGGGTGTGCTATCACTAACATTGAAATTTGTTTGGATTTCCACCTACAGTCGTCTCACTTTGCAACTTGTATTATATTGTTGTGTTGAAAAAAAAAAAACTTTTACGATGTACTTATTGTGTTTTAATTTTTGATATATCTCTCTCTGTCTGTCTGTTTTCTCTCTCTCTCTCTCTCTCTCTCTCTCTCTCTCTCTCTCTCTCTCTCTTTTGGTCGTTCACTCGCTCCCTAACTTCTCCACATCATCTGATTATGTGATTTTTGTTTCAGAAACAGATAAACATACTTAAATAAACAAACACATGATGAAACAAACAAATAAATGAAAAAAAAAACACATAAGCAAATAAATCAACCGATTAATCAATAAATCGTCAGATATATAAATTAAAAAACGTAAGTAAGCTTTTTTTTTTTTTTAATCTATGGAGATTCTGGACCGCCCAAGCGCATGAAACCTCATCCAGTAACAGGACTTTGGTGATACCTATTTATATGTCTACTTAATTTTGATGTATCTGTTGATTTGTTTTGTTTCTTTTTGTTTGTTTGTTTGTTTGTGTGTTTATTACTATGTACTTGTTTATTACACTGTGCTTATTGTATGGAGACAAATGTGATTTTTGAAGGCTATAGGCAGGCCTATACATTTAAGGACAATGCATACACCAACTATCTGCAGACTGGTTCTCTTGATGGAGATGAATAGCCTAAACCGTTTAAAGTGATGTATATCATTTTACATAATTTTTTCCCAGGGGGTAACTGATACAGTTTGCGTGTCTGTCCGCCTCTCTGTCTCAATCTGTATCCTGATGGGTTTTTTTTTTTCTCCACCCCCCTCCCCCTCCGCTGTCATTTTCCCCTCTCAGTCCTTCTCTCCCCACTCCTCGCCGTCCACTGTCTCTACCTCGTTTTTTTTTTTTTTCCTTTTTTTCCTTTATTTTATGTTGTTTATTTCAATTCATTTATTCATTTTTTTTTCCTTTGTTTATTCATCGATTTATCTATTCATTTTATTTATTCATCTACTTTATTTTATTTGTTTGTTTATTTATCTATCTTCTCTATCTCTATCTATTCATTTATTTATTTTGCTTTCCTTTTTGTCTTTCTCTATTCTGCCTTTTCTTTCCTTTATTGAGTTTTTTTTTTTTTTTAACATCATATAAATCTTGCGATGGAAACTGCATTTGTTTTCCGCTTCATGTCGCTTCTTCTGCCTTTTTTTCATTCAGTCTATCTTTCATCCCCCTCTCTCTTCCCTCTTTCTTTCCCTGTTTATTGCGAAGTTTTAAATAGTTATCAATAGAGAAAAAAAAAAATGGAAAGAAAACAAACAAGGGGCAAGCAAGTACAGCAGAGAGCGAGCCAGTGGTCAACCAGTGGTTAGCTGGTGAACCAACGAATCAATCAATCAATTGATCAGTGTATGAAACGATGAATTTCACATTTCTCAGACATGTCTGAAACAATCCAACATTTCTCAAAATGTCAGCTGCTGAACCAACAAATCAATCAATCAATCAGTGCATGAAACGATCAATCACACATTTCTTAGACATGTCTGAAACAATCCAACATTTCTCAAAATGTCAGCTGCTGAACCAACAAATCAATCAATCAATCAGTGCATGAAACGATCAATCACACATTTCTCAGACAAGTCTGAAACAAACATTTCTCAAAAATGTCAAAAAGCAAACAAACAAACAAACGATCTCTCTCTCTCTCTCTCTCTCTCTCTCTCTCTCTCTCTCTCTCTCTCTCTCTCTCTCTCCCTCTGTGTGTGTGTGTGTGTGTGTGTGTGTGTGTGTGTGTGTGTACTTTAACATCAGCTCGTGAGAACCCGATCTTCCCCGTGGGGTCGTAATGAATTCTCTGAGCGAAACTAAACGGGTATGGTCTGAGCAACCAAACTTCTCAGTTGACCGCACCATTGTTGACAACACAATGCGTAGTCCCCATTTTGTTCTTGTTCTCGTTTTTGTTTTTTTGTTTGTTTGTTTGTTTGTTTGTTTGTTTCTGTTTCATGCTCTTGGAGTATCATTCCACTTGTTCATTTTCTTTTTAATGTTTTTTTTTTTTTGGGTGTGTGTGTGTGTGGGGGGGGGGGGGGGGGGGGGGGGTGGTTAGGGTGGTTTTCGTTTTTTCTTTTGTTCGTTTTTAAAAATGAAACTGTTTTTTTGTTTGATGCTTATCTTATGTTATTTTATGAATTTGTTCCCGATCAGATTTTGTGTCGTGGTTGTTTATTTCTTCCACCGAAGAGGCTGTAGTTTGACCCGCGTCCGACGGTAATGTTTTGTTGGTTTGATGCTGGGATGGTTGACTGGTTGGTTTTCCGTCGCATTTTCAGTGACACTTTATCAGCATTTCCCGCACACAGCTGATTCCCACTGCCCGTCCACAGCCACACCCCGACCTGTCTTCTCCACCACTAACACCTGCAATCTACAGGGAGCGGTCAATGTCTCTTTTTTCTGCATACGCAGGCTGATACTCCTGCTGACACTGCCTGTATAGACAGGCAGTGGAGTTTTGTGTGTTTGACCGTTTTACATCCCGCCATTAAGGCAGCCATACTCCATCTTCGGGTAAGGTGCATGCTACGTGAAACGTGTCATCCATACCAACGGCCCAAACTGGCCTTCTCTTCCGAAAGTTGGTGATGGGATTTTACGTGTGTGCAAGATGTTATGCGTGCGTTCACACACAGAACCTCGGTTTATAGTCTCATTCGAAGGACTGTATGGGGAACGGAGTCAGAAGCAATGTTAACTCCGAGGGAAAAATCCCTTTGTACCGAAATTTGACTCGCAACCCTAGGATCACGAGTCCGGCTCTCTATCAACTGAGCTATTCCGTTCCCCGGTCAATGTCAAGTCGTCATCAGGACACGCACCACAGGAGGCACCGCTCTTCTTCCTAGTCTTTTTTTTTTTTAGTGGTGTTTGGTGATGTCTGGTAAAATCCAAACTGCGTAGGACAACACTTACTAAGCCCCCTGTTGACCATAATTGTGTAGTCGAGGCACCGGCGTCACTTCATCCGCAGACCACCACAACGTCCTACGACCGACAGCTGTCACGAACTTGCCCATCCTGACGATCTCGACTTGAAGTCATCAACAGCATAGCTGTGGGCAGGAGATCAACACTTGCGTCACCACGAGAGCAGGGCATGAATGGATCCACAATTTTAGATTTTTTTTTTGATAAACTGATCCAAGATGAGGATGATACTTTGACTTTTCATTCTGGTTAAAGACAGCTACGTCACAGGGCTCTGTTCCACGCTTACTTACATCATTTATCCTTGCGTCAGCCAGGCCCGAGATATGCAGATACCTGCAGTGTTGGTCAGGCCATTTTGGTAGCATTTTCAGAGACGCATTCATTGAATGGATGAGCTCGACTGTGTAGTGCTAGTCCCCGCTTTCTTCTTATTGCAAACTCAACTCTAGGTTGCTTTGGTACTGTGCCTTCAACATATAACTACCAGTGTTAACATATTTGAGAGAGGGGGTGGAGAGGGAGGAGGGGGAGGGGGAGAGAGAGAGGAGGGGGTGTGTGTGTGTGTGTGTGTGTGCGCGTGTGTGTGTGTGTGTGTGTGTGTGTGTGTGTGTGTGTGTGTGCGTGCGTGTGAGTGTGCGTGTGTGTGTGTGTGTGTGTGTGTGTGTGTGTGTGTGTACACAAAATGAAAAACCGAATATTACATTTTTTATTTCATATATGTTGTTTCCTTTGTATATGCAGCACATATGAGAGTGAGTGTGCTATTTCACCACATATTAGAACATCACCAAACCCAGACACTTTGTATCAAACGCCCAAACACTAAAATCTGCGAAACTATGTCCATTTGTAAGAGAACATACAGACTATGCATGGTATGTAAGAGACTGGTTGGGGGGGGGGGGGGGGGGGGGGGGGGGGGATTAGTTGTGGAATTTTTGTTCCGCTTTTTTTTTTTTTTTTTTTTTTTTCTCAGATAAAGAGGACAGTGTGAAGCACCAAAAAATGAAGAGGTGGATTTTGACCTTAGGGGAAAAAAAAATAAGAAGGAAAAAAAAAAAGAAAAGAAAAATCACCGCCTTAGGTGCTCCACTGATCCGATAACTGATGCCACAAGAAAAAGAAAAAAAAATCAACTCTAGGTTGGAGCTGTTCGGGGCCGAAAAAATCCTCCCTCCCCCTCCCCCCCCCCCCCCCCTTCCAATAAATGGCCCTGATGTGAATCGAGCCCATGACTCTCAGCCCGCTATCCGCAACGTGATACCCATCAACCCCCCCCCCCCCCCCCCCCCCTTTAACCTCTTCTATCTCCCCTCATCCCGTCCACCCCCACCCCCCTTCCTCTCTCCAACGGCGACTGGACCCGTGTCCGATAATTGACTCGTTAGTCCGTCAAAATTACGCAAAAAGAATACTAAACCTAATTACTCAAAGCAAGTTGAAGGACGAAACAGGGGCCAAAGGTAAAACCCACTGGATCTGGGTAAGAGATCCGAGGTGTAGATCCAGATCAAAATACAGATCACCCCATCCATTCGACAAGAATGTGACATTGCGCCAAAAGCA
>JADBJO010000200.1:477500-482500 GCA_016801955.1 Conus betulinus
CAGGGTTATCCATGTATTTTGTCACAACTCCTTTTTTTTTTTTCTTTTCTACCTTTGATCATTATTATGGGGTTTCCCTCTAATTTTCCGTAGCTGATTGTTGTTGAAACTTTCTGAAAAATTCTACTCTCTGTATTTCTTTCTAATTGTACCATACCTTTAAAGAAATTTGTCTGGTTCTTTATATATTTCAGTCTTTGCTTTGATTATTGTTTCATTTAAAAATATCTGTTTTCCGTCTTTTTTTTCTGATTATCTGTTGGACCACATTTGATTTTCTGTTTCAATTTTTGATTGCTTATAAAACACTTGTTTTATTTCCTTTTTTTGTCATTTTTTTTTTTATTAATATTGTTTAAATCTCTTTTTTTTGTCCATCTCGCTCCTGCATTTGTCTTTGATCTGCCACTTCATAACTTCTTCTTTTTGTCTTTTTCTGCCTTTTGTTTGTGATTATTTGTGGACTTCAATTTACTGTAATCTTTGTCTTTGTTTTTAATTGTTACTGTTTCCCTATTTTCGTATTTTCTGTCTTTGGTTTTTATTTTTAACATCTATCCTTTTTTTACATTCTCTATGTTCGTTTTGGATAGTTATGGGATTCTTTTTACATTTAATTCCTCTGTTCTATCTCCTCTAACAATCATAAGACTTGCTTAATTTCTCTGTTCTGTCTGTCTGTTATTCATTCTTCATTCAAAAGTCTTTTTATGTCTTTGTTCTCTTCCTGATGATTATTAAACTATTCTTATATTTCTGTACTTTTTGTCTGTGTTTCAGATTATTATCACAGCCCTTCTGTTTTTTTTTTTCCCCTTGTTTTCCTCTCTTGATAATTCTAATATTACTCCATTTGTAGGCCTATACATGTAATAATAATGATAATAATGTTGATTTTTATAGCGCCTAATTCTCTAAAGATTAAGGCTCGAAGCGCTTTACGTATCATATAATAAACATTCTCGTTTACACGGCGTACTGCCTACCTTCGACTGAAGAGTTGCCTGCCGGCGCATCATTCGGTCGTTTATCATCCGGTCAATATCGTTCAATATCGTTCACTCAATTTCCTTACTTCCTTCATTCTTTCCATTTCTCGCGCAGGGTGCATGCTATTTGTAACTCTCGTCATCCATACCAACGGCCAAACTGGCCTTCTCTTCCGAAAGTTGGTGATGGGATTTTCCGTGTGTGCAAGATGTTATGCGTGCGTTCACACACAGAAACCTCGGTTTATAGTCTCATTCGAAGGACTGTACGGGAAATGGAGTCAGAACCAATGTTAACTCCGAGGGAAAAATATCCCTGTACCGAAACGGCCCGGCGAAGATTCGAACCCGCAACCCCAGGATCACCAAGATTACGAGTCCGGCGCTCTACCAACTGAGCTATTAGTTGTCTAATTATCATGGCTCTTCTTTTTTGTCTTTGATTCTGATTATTTTCACGAGATTTGTCTTCTCCTTTTTATTCTACCGTCTCTGTTTATAGCTCTAGTGCCCAGTTTTTTTTTGCTTCTCTACTTCTTGTCTCGTTTTCCGGTTATGATTTTCCTCTCTAATTTCTATGCTTTTCTGCCTCTGTTTCTGACTATTGTTGCGATTCTATTTTTTACATTTTTCTATTTGCGGTTTTCGTTCCTGATTTAAGTTCGCTTCATTTGTTTATTTCTCTACTTATTATCTTTTAATTATTGTGACAGTTCTTTTGTATCCTTTTTTCCAACTATTGTAACAATTCACTTTTTACATTTGTATAACTCTGTCGTTTTCTTTTTAATATCACTATTGTCATAACTTCTAAAGAATCTCTGTTTAAATGCCTCTATGTTTTTGGAAATCGATAGAGTCTGCTTCTTGTAGCTATATTCTTTACTCACCTAAATATTATTACATTTTATTTTATTTTTCTGTTTTCTTTGTTTGTAGTTAGTGTCACGGCACTTAAGAAATCTTCATTTTTCTGTGTTTGTTTTTATACCATTTTTCTACAGCTCAGCTTTTCTTTCTTTGTTGGTTAATGCTACAAACCTTTCATTCTGCCTTTCTATCGATCGGTGCAACTCCCGGACCATTAATGCTTATAAGTTCCAATGCATTTAAAGCAAAGAAACAAATAAAAGCACATAACTATTTTCAATTAGGAAACATATATAACAAATTCCAAATCAACACCTTATCATCACAATGATTTTGTTTAAAACGTAATATTGTATTCTACTGCAACTTGGTGAGAGTTCTCTAAACTTACAGATCCCGAATCTGTGGTCACTGGCGTAAATTACAGCCACTAAATTGATTAGTTAGTTACTTAGTTACTTAGTTAGTAAGCTGGTTGGTTGATTAGTTAGTTAGTTGTTTATTGCATCAATAACATCAGCCTCGGATAGTCAGTAACAAATCCTGTGACAGACTACCAATGTCCCAGCGTGTCAAAGGAGTTGTTCACTTCCAGGGCAATGGGGGGGGAGGGGTGGGGGGGGGGAGTGGTGGAGGGGTGGGGGGGGGGGGGGGGAATAGGCGAGGCAGAGTATAGCAGCAGGGTGTGGAAGGTGGCAGTTGGGGGCGATGGGGGTGGAAAAGGGTGTGGAGGCTGAGGGGATTGTGGGGGGGTGGGGGGGGGGGGGGGGGGGGGGGGGGGGGGGGGGGGGGGGGGTGGGGGGGGGGGGGGGGGGGGGGGGGGGTGGGGGGGGGGGGGGGGGGGGGGGGGGGGGGGGTGGATGGGGGGGTGGGGGGGGGGGGGGGGGGGGGGGGGGGGGGGTGGGGGGGGGGGATGGGGGGGGGGGGGGGGGGGGGGGGGTGGGGGGGGGGGGGGGGGGGGGGTGTGAGGTGGTGTGGGGTGTACCGATGAGATGGACCAAGGAAGACAATCACCACAAGATGGGCATCGGCAATGCCAAAAATTCTGGTCCGTTTGGCGCCAACGGGGCTGGCACTGAACGGAGGGGGAGAGGGGGGGGGGGGGGACACAGAGGACAGAGCATGGTTCTTGGGGCCCAGGGTCCGGGGTTTGTTCTCTGTTTACAGAGGACAGAGCATTGTTCTCGTGCCCAGTGGTCCGGGTTTGTTATCCGCTTACAGAGGACACAGCGTGGTTCTGGGGGCCCAGTGTCCGGGGTTTGTTATCCGCTTACAGAGACAGAACGTGGTTCTGGGCCCAGTGGTCCGGGGCTTGTTATCCGCTTACAGAGGACACAGCGTGTGGTTCTGGGGGCCCAGTGGTCCGGAGTTCGTTCACCGACTTACAGAGGACACAGCGTGGGTGTACTCTCTCTCTCTCTCTCTCCTCTCTCTCTCTCTCTCTCTATATATATATATATATTATATATAATTATATACAATGCTTGAGTTACTGAACAGCAGAGCTGACCACTCAGACTGTTCAATATCTTTTGATCTCCCTTGCATCCTTAAATGGATCCTTAAGCATAGGCTCAAAGATTGTCTCTTACATTTTATACTGTTTGCGTAATGTTTTTAGTTTCAAACAACTTTTTTTCTCTCCACACTTTCGTTTTGTTTAATTCTACTACCTTTCGCTGGCTGCTTTGGGGGCTGCTGTTGGATTCTCTTTCGAACCCTTAGTGGTCGGAACACCACAGAATTATGGACTGTGGTGTGCCTCTATCTGACGCCAAGAGCACAAGACGCAATCAGCCGTGTCTACTTGATGAGTCCGATCTAGTAGACGAAAGGCCTCGGAGCAGGTGATACAAATAGATTTCCTTCGAGAGGGATAGCGATTGTTTTCTCATGCAGCTAGCGAGGGTTTTGCCTTCGAGAGGGATAGCGATTGTTTTCTCATGCAGCTAGTGAAGGTTTTCATACTTATGATATACGTTTTCCCATTTACTTCGTCTTCAAAAAAAAAAAAAAATTTTTTTTTTTTCAATTTCAAATCTTTACCAAGTCATTACTATAATTATGGAAGAATTGTTAACCTAACACTTGTTTTCCCCCCACTACTTAATTGTTCAGAGATAGATATATATATTCTGTCCCTATATATATACACACGTGTGTGTGTCCGTGTCTATAAAAAACGCAGGGGAAGACTAACAAATGGAACACATTCCGTCTGCGTCCTTCGTTCATGCAGTACTGAAGACGCGGTGAATTTCTGACAGTCCACCTCCCCAACTGCCGATGGAGGACTTGGGAACTTTAACCTTAACCTATCTATGGCATTGAAAAATCAATGTTAGGTTTCGAAAAGATTGGGTACAGTAGTGTGAAAGAGAAATATATCAACACGCTGACATAGCTAGGTTTGACATGAAACATTACTATTTGGAATGAAAAAAAGCGATGTTTAAAGATAGAGATACAAACACGCTGACATAGTTAGGTTTCACATGAAACATTACTATTTGGAATGAAAAAAGCGATGTTTTCCATATTGTCAGATTGATGTCCCCCCCCCCCCCCCCCCCCCCCAAAAAAAAAAAAAAAATAGGCAGTTAGAGAAAAAAAATAAAAAAAAGTTGGCAAAAAGCCTGAAAACTTGGAGAGCTTCGAAGACAAGAAGAGGTGGTGGGGCTTTGAGCAATAACATCGTGTAATAAACTGTGAGCTTTCAAACTTCCAGAAAGCATCTAACGTATACACGTATCACTTCCGAATGGACTTATGGTTGGAAGAATGGAGCAATTTTGCTTACAAATATTATTGACTGTTTTCGTTGTATGTTTTTGAATGTGAACAGAAGATATCTGAACAAGAAATTAAGCAGGGGGAAAAAAGAAAAGAGAGAAAAGAAGTTAATATAGCAATAGCAAAAACAATGAAAAAGAGTCAGATGATTGAAGTAGGAGATACAAGAATGCCAACAGTAATTTTATTTGAAAATTGAAGTAGTGAATTTACAAGAGCAACAACAATGAAAATTTGTATACAATTGCATTCCTAAACATAAAAATAACAATGACAATTTTATTCAACTGAAATAGTGAATAAAACACAAGACTAGACGATTGAATTTTGAAATATTCATTTAAGTAA
>JADBJO010000200.1:487500-492500 GCA_016801955.1 Conus betulinus
TCACTTACTGTCATGTCTGTCATAGTTCACATATCACTTATTGTCATGTCTGTCATAGTTCACATATCACTTACTGTCATGTCTGTCATAGTTCACATATCACTTACTGTCATGTCTGTCATAGTTCACATATCACTTATTGTCATGTCTGTCATAGTTCACATATCACTTACTGTCATGTCTGTCAGGGCTCACATATCACTTACTGTCATGTCTGTCATAGTTCACATATCACTTACTGTCATGTCTGTCAGGGCTCACATACTATTGTCATGTCTGTCAGGGCTCACATATCACTTACTGTCAAGTCTGTCATAGTTCACATATCACTTACTGTCATGTCTGTCAGGGCTCACATACTTATTGTCATGTCTGTCAGGGCTCACATATCACTTACTGTCATGTCTGTCAGGGCTCACATATCACTTACTGTCATGTCTGTCAGGGCTCACATATCACTTACTGTCAAGTCTGTCATAGTTCACATATGACTTACTGTCATGTCTGTCATAGTTCACATATGATTTACTGTCATGTCTGTCATATTTCACATATGACTTATTGTCATGAGGTGGGTGACTTGATGGGAAAGAGATGACTTGTAGATTCTTTCCTTTCCCTCTTCTTCTTCTTCTTCTTCTTCTCCATGTTCTTCACCTTTTCTTTTCCTCCTCCTTTTTTCTTCTTCATTTTCATTTTCTCCTCTGCTTCCGCTCCTCCTCCTCCTCCTCCTCTCTCCTTCTCCTTCTCCTTTTTCTACTTCTGTTTTTTCTTCTCCATACTCTTCCTTCCTCCACTCTTCCCTCCACCCTTCTTCTTCTTTCTTCTTCTTCTTCTTCTCCTCCTCCTCCTCCTTCTTCTTCTCCTCTCCTCCTCCTCCTCCTCCTCCTCCTCCTCCTCCTCCTCCTCCTCCTCCTCCTCCTCCTTCTTCTTCTCCTTCTTCTTCTCTTCTTCTTCTTCTTCTTCTTCTTCTTCTTCTTCTTCTTCTTCTTTCTTCTTCTTTCCTCGGGCAAACTCTTAAGTTCACAACTGATCCGATTTTTAGGTAAGTTTAAAATGATCGTTTTTAACCGCACCATGGAGGTAGCCATATTCCGTCTTCGGGAATGTTGTCTAAACACAGCACCGGTGTGGTATAGTCGTTTGTTTTGTAACCTCCCTCTTTCCCCACCCTTCCCCCTCCATATTTCCACCCCCCACCCTCTGTCTGTCTGTCTGTCTGTCTGTCTGTCTCTCTCTCTCTTATATTTTTTTTAAACGGTGTGTGTGTGTGTGTGTAAGTGTGTGGATGTGACTGCGGAAGACTGACCTCTTAAAAGAGACCTCCAGGCCCAGTGACTGATGCATTGCTATAATGGTCCAAGTGTCCTGCTGGATTCAAACCCTGCTGAGGACAGCCAGGGCCGGGCGATTGTTTCATCGAAAACATCATCAGTGCATTTATTCTAACACCTCTGCCCCCCCCCCCCCCCCCCCACCCCCACCCCCCAGGTCCTTCGAATGAGACTTCAAACCAAGATAAACTTGCCATGTGTGAACGCGCACGCATTACAAAAAAAATAACGCCGCCACCACTCTTTCTGTCGGTCCGTCCGTCTGTATGTCTGTCTGTCTCAAAATAATCCACCCCGTGAAATCCCATTCAGCGCTGGGTAGAACGACAGGCCATCAGCGTATATCAGTGTGATAGATAACGAAAACAAGACCAACCAACCAACCAACCAAACCAACACAACCAAACAGAAAACTCACATGTACATAAGTTTCGTGTTTAGACATTGCCCCTCCAAAAACCGACTGTAGAAGAAGTGGAGACAGTTTTAGGAGATTGTAATGCAAATGCTATTTTTGACTACAATGCGCTGCGAAACGCCCTCCCATCATCTTGGCTGGGACTGGATTTATGACAACAATAATCCTCTTGGCAATGTTTACTCCGTCGACTGCGAATCCCATCTATTTATTACCTAACCAAAAGAGACAAAGAAGTTACTGGAGCAAAGGAATCCGAGTTGCGTAACTGCAAACGGGCAAAAACTTTTGGCATAGAAAACTTGACTTTGAAATAGACGAACTCATATGGCTAACACCAAGAACATCTACAAAAGAGGTTAGGCTGAATGAACTACAATGGAAAATAAACCACAACGTTTACCCTACTAATATTCTTTTGCAACAAAATGAAAGTATCGGTAACAATAAGTGTGATAACTGCACAGATGAAATCGACTTTATCGAACTTTTTTTTTCTCTACTGTTCTCCAGTCAACAAATTTTGGAAAAGTGTAGAAATATTGATTTCACTGAGAATCGGTAAATCCTTAAAAATGTCATTAACTGACGAACTCTTTGGAGACCACAGAGACGATATAAGGAAACAGATCACAAAGTCGATCAATCATATTATATTAGTAGGGAAAACATCCATTAGCGTAGCACGTAAAACTGAAAAATTGATAGCATTACAAATGATTTTCGATCAACACATAGAACTGAGAAAGCGTTACATCAATTTACTTATTGCGTAATTAACAAATAACAGAGTTTAGAAACACGCTTTTGTATAACATCGCAAGCTGAAGATGTATCTCTTCCAGGAAAAAAAAAATAACAAGAACCACTAGGTAGCCATGAGTATGTGCTGAGGTACTGGTTTAATGTGTATCCGTTTGTTTTGCCTATGTGTCTTGTTTGCGTATGCATAAATTTGTTCCAAATTACACAGGCCATTGCCTATATATCTATACATTCTTAGAGCTGTATCTATATATGGCTTGCCACCATTGTAGATATGCATACACACTGCACACGCCCACTCACGCACGCACACGCACGCTCTCCTACGCACGCACACGCACACGCACACACACACACATACTAACAAACACGCACGCGCATACACACACACACACACACACACACACACACACACACACACACACACACACACACACACACACACCACACATACACACACACACACTCACACGTGCTTATCTCGCTTCTTGGCTTTCTCCTCATGTCTCCCTTGTAGACCTCCTTTTCTCTGTAAGGGCAGCATCTTTGGGGAATAGCCAGTTTCCGAGATCATAGGTGACCCTCGTCTATGTCTCCTGTATACGTTTGTCATCTTTCCTATGATCGTCCTTGCATTCGATTTCGCCTTTTTTTTTCTTCAAGGATGATTACTTGGAATGTCCAGAAGTTCAGGAGCGACTGTGATGGGTGTTGAAACTTAACTTACATTCTTTTATTATGATCATAACTACTTTCCTCGGTCGCCACACTTATGTTCGTTTGATGTGAATTTCTGAAGCTTCTATAAGCCGATCCTCCTCCTCCTCCCCCTCTTCTTCTTCTTCTCCTTCTCCTTCTTCTTCTTCTTCTTCTTCTTCTTCTTCTTCTTCTTCCTTTTTTGTCTGTCTGTATGTCGGTCTGTCTTTGAAAAAAAACTGAAGAAAAAAAATTATTTTTTTTTGTTTTGTTTCATTCGATTTGTTTTCTTTGTATAAGCAGCACATTATCAGTGTGAGAGTGCCATTACACTACACATTAGAACATTAACAAACCCAGACATTTTGTATCAACCGGTATAACACTAAAATCAGCAAAAAAAAATGTCAATTTGTGAGAGTACATACAGACTATGCATGGTGTGTAAGAGACTGGTCGGAGACGAAAGGAGGAAAAAAAAAATAGTGGTATTTTTTTTCCCGCTTTTTTCTGTAGAGAAGAGGACAGTGTGAAAAATCAAAAAATGAAGAGATGGATTTCGGTCTTAGGGGAAAAAAAAAAAAAGAAAATAAAGTCACCGTCATAGGCGCTCCATTGATCTGATAACTGATGCCACAAAAAGAAAAAAAATATATATAGATAGAAATATATGTATATTACACACACACACACACACACACACACACACACACACACACACACACACACACACACACACACACACACATATATATATATATATATATAGAGAGAGAGAGAGAGAGAGAGAGAGAGAGAGAGAGAGATAAACGCCTATAAAATGAAGATAAAGACAACCAACACATATGATTCTTCCCAATATTTCGGCCTGTAACCGGTCTTCCTCATGGGACTTTAATGGCAAGAATATATATATAGATATATATATGAATATACATATTATATATACATATATATATATATATATATATATATATATATATGTGTGTGTGTGTGTGTGTGTGTGTGTGTGTGTGTGTGTGTGTGTACGTGTGTGTGTACGTGTGTGTGTGTGTGTGTGTGTGTGTGTGTGTGTGTGTGTGTGTGTGTGTGTGTGTGTGTGTGTGTGTGTGTGTGTGTGTGCAGAGAGAGAGAGAGAGAGAGAGATTCAGATTCTGATGTTTTCTGAATCTGAGAGAGAGAGAGAGAGAGAGAGAGAGAGAGAGAGAGAGAGAGAGAGAGAGAGAGAGATTTTTTTTTTTTATCCCGATCCCTAACCCCCACCAGTTTTTGTACAATAAGAATGTTCCATTGCTGGTATTCATCGTTTCATGAAAGCAAATGGATGTGCTATGTTCGGGGGATGGTCAGAAGCGAGTCAGTCAGGTGGCGTTGAAGGTGTCTGTCATGACTGATGCTTTCCTCCGGTAATATACAGACACAGTATGAACGCGACCTTTTCGACCAGGGGGAAAGGGGAGAAGGAGGAGGAGCTGGTAGGAGAAAGGAAGGGGGTGGGTGAGTGGGTGAACGTGAGAGGGGTGGGGAATGGCGATCGAAGAGCATCTCAGCGCTGTGGGGGGAGTGGTGTGTGTGTGTGTGTGTGGGGGTGGGGGGGGGGGGGGGGGGGGGGCTGTGCAACAACAGGTGGGGAGAGCGAAATGGCGGTCGTTTTCTGCACGAATGACCGGACGTTATCATTTGTTGTACTTTTCCCCGAAACCAAACTGGCGGTGAAGATTTCCGTTCAGACTCTCAGCTCTGTTCTCACAACGTTGCTATTGCTCTTTAGATTGATGTTGCTTCAT
>JADBJO010000200.1:500000-510000 GCA_016801955.1 Conus betulinus
GGACAGGAAAGGACAGGGCAGGACAGGAGACATGGCAGGACAGGAGAGGCCATGACAGAACAGGAGAGACATGGCAGGACAGGAGACATGAGAAGGACATGGCAGGACAGGAGACATGGCAGGACAGGAGACATGGCAGAACAGGAGAGGGATGGCATGGCAGGATATGGAAGGACAGGTCAGGAGCAAGAGAGGATATGACAGGACAGGACGCGCGCGCGCGCGCGCGCGACACACACACACACACACACACACACACACACACACACACACACACACATGCACACAGCGCGCGCGCGCGCGCATGGCACACACACGCATACACGCACGCACGCACGCACGACGACACGCACGCACGGCACACACACACACACACACACACACACACACACACACACACACACACACACACACACACACACACACAGGACACACAGGACACACACACACACACTATACCTGTCTTGTCAAAATAATGGACATACTTGCCCCCAAACGAAGTCCATGAGCTGAGTGCACGGTTGCTCCAAATGACCTAGATATCATCCACTTTCGGACAAAACAAGCACTGTGACTCAAACCTAGCAGGTGTTACACAGTAGCAGGTGCTGCAAACGTAACAGGTGCCGTGAGCGTAGCAAGCACCAGAGGCGTGTAAGAAACGCCGCGAGCGTAACAAGCGCCACAAACGTGCATCTGTGGTGAAAGTAACCTTTGGATAAGGGACACTGGACAACAGTCAGCCTGTTGTCAGGGACACTGGACAACAGTCAGCCTGTTGTCAGGGGACACTGGACAACAGTCAGCCTATCGTAAGGGACACTGGACAACAGTCAGCCTGTTGTTGTGGGGACACTGGGACAACAGTCAGCCAGTTGTTAGTGACACTGGACAACAGTCAGCCTGTTGTGAGGGACGCTGGGACAACAGTCAACCTGTTGTAAGGAACACAGGACAACAGTCAGCATGTTGTTGGGGACACTGGACAACACAGTCAACTTATTGTGAGGGGGACACAGGACAACAGTCAGCCTGCTGTGAGGGACACTGGACAACAGTCAGCATGTTGTGGGGGACACACTGGAACAACAGTCAGCCTGTTTGTCAGGGACACTGACTGGACAACTGTCAGCCTCTTGTGAGAGACACTGGACAACAGTCAGCCTGTTGTGAGGAACACTGGGACAACAGTCAGCATGTTGTTGAGGAACACTGGGACAACAGTCAGTCTGTTGTGGGGGACACTGGGACAACAGTCAGCCTGTGTTTTTAGGTACTGGACACAACAGTCAGCTGTTGTGAGGGACACTGGACAACAGTCAGCCCTGCTGTGAGGGGCACTGGACAACAGTCAGCCCGTTGTGAGGAGGGACACTGGGGACAACAGTTAGCCTGTTGTCAGGGACACTGGGACAACAGTCAGCCTGTTGTCAGGGACACTGGCCAATAGTCAGCCTGTTGTGAAAGACACTGGGACAACAGTTAGCCTGTTGTCAGGGACACTGGGACAACAGTCAGCCTGTTGTGAGGGACACTGGTCAACAGTCAGCCTGTTGTGAGGGACACTGGGACAACAGTTAGCCTGTTGTCAGGGACACTGGGACAACAGTCAGCCTGTTGTGAGGGACACTGGCCAATAGTCAGCCTGTTGTGAAGGACACTGGGGACAACAGTTAGCCTGTTGTCAGGGACACTGGGACAACAGTCAGCCTGTTTGTGAGGGACACTGGCCAATAGTCAGCCTGTTGTGAAGGACACTGTGACAACAGTTAGCCTGTTGTCAGGGACACTGGACAACAGTCAGCCTGTTGTGAGGGACACTGGACAACAGTCAGCCCTGTTGTGAGGGACACTGGGACAACAGTTAGCCTGTTGTCAGGGACACACTGGACAAACAGTCAGCCTGTTGTGAGGGACACTGGGACTGGCCTGTTGTCAGGAACACTGGGGACAACAGTCAGCCTGTTGTGAGGAACACTGGGACACAACAGACACTGTTGGGGTCAATGGTCAGCCAGTCAGCCTGTTGTGAGGGACACTGGGACAACAGTTAGCCTGTTGTCAGGGGACACTGGGACAACAGTCAGCCTGTTTGTGAGAGACACTGGACAATAGTCAGCCTGTTGTGAAGGACACTGGGACAACAGTCAGCCTGTTGTGAGGGACACTGGACAATAGTCAACCTGTTGTGTGAGAGACACTGGACAATAGTCAGCCTGTTGTGAAGGACACTGGGACAACAGTTAGCCTGTTATGAGGGACACTGGACAATAGTCAGCCCTGTTTTGGGGGACTGGCGACAGTGCAGGGCAGCCTGCGCCATCAGCTGCTAATGTCATGGTCAGACAGGGTGAAATACAAGCATCCATAGTGTTCAGGTCAGACAGAGTGAGGGACACACAACATCTAGCCAGTGTTCAGGTCAGACAGGGGAAACACAAACATGTTCCACAGTGTTCAGGTCAGACAGGGGAGAAACCACAAACATCCACAGTGTTCAGGTCAGACAGGGAGAAACACTGGGACAAACATCCACAGAGTTCAGGTCACTGGGGGTGGAAACACAAACATCCATAGTGTTTCAGGTCAGCGACAGGACAGAAACACAAACATCCACAGTGTTGTCAGGTCAGACAGGGTGAACACATCCACAGTGTTCCGGTCAGACACAGTGAAACACAAACTCCACAGTGTTCAGGTCAGACAGGGAGAAACACAAACATCCACAGTGTTCAGGTCAGACAGGGAGAAACACAAACATCCACAGTGTTCAGGTCAGACAGGGAGAAACACAAACATCCACAGTGTTCAGGTCAGACAGGGAACACACAGGTGAAACACACAAACATCCACAGTGTTCAGGTCAGACAGGGAGAAACACAAACATCCACAGTGTTCAGGTCAGACAGGGAGAAACACACAACATCCATAGTGTTCAGGTCAGACAGGGAGAAACACAAACATCCACAGTGTTCAGGTCAGGCAGGGTGAAACACAACATCCATAGTGTTCAGGTCACAGACAGACAGTGTTCAGGTGAAACACAAACATCCACAAAGTGTGTTCAGGTCAGACAGGGTGAAACACAAACATCCACAGTGTTCAGGTCAGACAGGGAGAAACACAAACATCCACAGTGTTCAGGTCAGACGGGGGACAAACACACAGTGTTTCAGGTCAGACAAACATCCACAGTTGTTCAGGTCAGACAGGGAGAAACACAAACATCCACAGTGTTCAGGTCAGACGGGGTGAAACACAAACATCCACAGTGTTCAGGTCAGACAGGGAGAAACACAAACACCCCACAGTGTTCAGGTCAGACAGCGAGAAACACAAACATCCACAGTGTTCAGGTCAGACACAGGGTGAAACACAAACATCCATAGTGTTCAGGTCAGACAGGGTGAAACACAAACATCCACAGTGTTCAGGTCAGACAGGGGAGAAACACAAACATCCACAGTGTTCAGGTCAGACAGGAGAGAAAACACAAACATCCACAGTGTTCAGGTCAGACAGGGGAAAAACACAACATCCACAGTGTTTAGGTCAGACAGGGTGAAACACAAACATCCACAGTGTTCAGGTCAGACAGGGTGAAACACAAACATCCACAGTGTTCAGGTCAGACAGGGAGAAACACAAAAACATCCACAGTGTTCAGGTCAGACACAGGGGGAGAAACACAAACACATCCACAGTGTTCAGGTCAGACAGGGAGAAACACAAAACATCCATAGTGTTCAGGTCAGACAGGGGAGAAACACAAACATCCACAGTGTTCAGGTCAGACAGAGTGAAACACAAACATCCATAGTGTTCAGATCAGACAGGGAGAAACACAAACATCCCCAGTGTTCAGTCAGACAGGGAGAGAAACAAAACATCACAATGTTCAGGTCAGACAGGGTGAAACACAAACATCCACAGTGTTCAGATCAGACAGGGTGAAACACAAACATCCACAGTGTTCAGGTCAGACAGGAGGGAAACACAAACATCCACAGTGTTCAGGTCAGACAGGGGAGAAACACAAACATCCACAGTGTTCAGGTCAGACAGGGGTGAAACACAAACATCCACAGTGTTCAGGTCAGACAGGGAGAAACACAAACATCCACAGGTTGAAACACACAAACATCCACAGTGTTCAGGTCAGACAGGGGAAAACACAACAATCCACAGTGTTCAGGTCAGACAGGGGAAAAACACAAAACATCCACAGTGTTCAGGTCAGACAGGGGAGAAACACAAACATCCACAGTGTTCAGGTCAGACAGGGGAGAACACACAAACATCCACAGTGTTCAGGTCAGACAGGGAGAAACACAAACATCCACAGTGTTCAGGGTCAGACAGGGTGAAAACACAAACATCCACAGTGTTCAGGTCAGACAGGGTGAAACACAAACATCCACAGTGTTCAGGTCAGACAGGGGGAGAAACACAAACATCCACAGTGTTCAGGTCAGACAGGGAGAAACACAAACATCCACAGTGTTCAGGTCAGACAGGGAGAAACACAAACATCCACAGTGTTCAGGTCAGACAGCGAGAAACACAAACATCCACAGTGTTCAGGTCAGGCAGGGGGAGAAAACACAAACATCCATAGTGTTCAGGTCAGACAGGGGAAAACACAAAACATCCACAGTGTTCAGATCAGACAGGGAGAAACACAAACATCCACAGTGTTTAGGTCAGACAGGGGGTGAAAACACAAACATCCACAGTGTTCAGGTCAAACAGGGGAGAATCAAACACAAACATCCACAGTGTTCAGGTCAGACAGGGAGAAACACAAACATCCACAGTGTTCAGGTCAGACAGGGTGTGAAACACAAACATCCACAGTGTTCAGGTCAGGACAGGGGGAGAGAAACACAAACATCCATAGTGTTCAGGTCAGACAGGGGTGAAACACAAAATCCACAGTGTTTCAGGTCAGACAGGGTGAAACACACAAACATCCACAGTGTTCAGGTGAGACAGGGAGAAACACAAATATCCACAGTGTGTCAGGTCAGACAGGGTGAAACAACAAACATCCACAGTGTTCAGGTCAGACAGAGTGAGACACAAAAAATCCACAGTGTTCAGGTCAGACAGGGAGAAACACAAACATCCACAGTGTTCAGGTGAGACAGGGAGAAACACAAACATCCACAGTGTTCAGGTCAGACAGGAGGGAAAGCAGGAGGGGGGTGGGGGGGGGGGGGGGGGGGGAAGAACGGGAAGATACGGATATGAGATGAAGGGGGAAGAGGTGGTGGTGGGAGCACTAACGGCCAACAGGACTGTAAGAAATGTGATAATTTTAAGGACAGTACATTTCAGCAGATAATTTTTGTGGGGTGGGGGTGTGTGGTGGGGTGGTGGTGTTTTGTTGGTGGTTGTTGTGGTTGTGGTGGTTGAACTGATGTTGTTGTTGTTGTTTTTGTGTTGTTGTTGTTGAAGTTGAAAGTGTTGAACTGATCGACAACTAGAAACATATATTTTGAATGATCTCTTCTCGGGGTGGACACAATTTCATGTGTCACCCCCCCCCCCCCTCCCCCCCCCCCAAAAAAAAAATGTCGAATTCTCATGAACTGATTGATCTCCTGACCGGGGTATTTCTTACTTTCCCAGTGACTGGCCGTCGTTTTGCATTCGCTCTCTTCAACACAGGGCAAACCGCTTTAGGTTCTGTCCAGCCATTTGACAGGAAAGAGAATAAACATCAGTATGTCTGTGGACAGACAGACAGACAACACACAGACACAGAGACGATACTGCTCCCCATGGTGAGGGTCTTTCCGATGGGAAAATAGAACTGCTATCGGCGTGTTCTTCGCACGAAAACAAAATATTTCACAGTAAGTAAAGAAAAACGAATTCGCATCTCAAGAGGTTTGGAACCCAAACCCCTGACTAAAGCGACAATTTTCACGGTCCACAGAGCACGGTCTGTGTCGTTGGTCACCCCACCCCCCACCCCCAGACCCCCCCCCACCCTAACCACCTGTCTCCGTTCTTCTTTTTCTTTGTTCAGTCAAGGAGAGGTAGAGATTCTTTGCATTTCCTTTGGTATTTGTCGGTTTTTTTTTTGTGTCTTTTCTTTTCATGTCTGGTTTGTGTTGATCTTTGTGTGTTGGAAATTCTCAGCCTGAAACTAACTGAACTGAGCTCGTCAACGGCGGTGGAAAAAAAGAAAACTAGTGAACTGGGTGAGTGGGGGGAATCCTCTCTCTCTCTCTCTCTCTCTCTCTCTCTCGGTCTCTCTCTCTCTCTCTCTCTCTCTCTCCTCTCTCTTGTTCATTAAAAGTAAAGGGCGTGGGGGTAGAAAAAACCGATGTAAGAGATCGGTAGATAAGAGCGTGTTCCCATGTGAGCCTCCCACACCACACCGCACCGCACCCCTCTCCCTCCCCTCTCCCCACACCCCTACTTACCCAATCCCCCCCCCCACCCCCACCCCCACCCACCCGGACCCCACCTTCCAAACCTCCTGCCCTAACCCGTCGTCCTCCCTACCCTTGGCAGCGGCGGGGCAGGGCGTATGAAGGGGGGGGGGGGGGGGGGGGGGGGGGGGGGGCGGGTGGTTGGCAGTGACAGTGACAGTGGTGGGTGGGGGGGGGGGGGTGACAGTGACCGGGCTGTGAAGGCTGCACCACAACGTGGTTCGTTGGTTGGTCGGTCTAGCCTAGCTCGTCGGCACACACCGCCAACCATCACAGCTCATCGTTGGCCGACCCCAGCCCGGGAAGAGGAAGCTACATAAAGCCGCTATGCCGTACCTCCCCGCCGGTGTCTCTTCCAGTCCACCCTGCTTCCAGCACTCTCCTTGTTACACTGGCTGTGCGACACTTGGACGGAGACAGACTCGGTATCAGGGAATCTTTCTGCAGGTTGTGACGAAGAGGAGGAAACGGCAGCAGCTCGCTTCTACCTCCGGGTTTCCCTGTCCTCGCATCAAGGATCTTCAGCTCTGGCGCGCCGCCTTTGTCGCTTGTGATGCAAAGCTTGCCGACCTCCGCCCGTCCGTAGTAGTTTTACCTTCGTCTAGTTGTTGGCCGGCTGGAATTCTGTCGTCCAGCCAACATTAACAACGTTCGGCTCCGATGTCTTCACCAAACTTCAGCCGAACTGACGACCCGAAGACAGAGAGAAGAAGGCTTGGAGAGACGGCAGGAAGGGATGGTGGATGGACGGGGGAAGAGACTTGGCAGTAAGGGCTCAAGGCGGGGCGAAGAAAGCTTGGAAGGAAGCCTCACCGCTGACGGGCAAGTGACGCGGAAGGTTCCAGAATGGTCTGATGCTTCTGCTGCTGCTGCTGCTCAGCACTCAACGTCGGCTGTGACTGGCCTGCAGATGGGGGTGGAAGAGGGGAGAGACGGGTGCTGCTGGCTGAGCGACAGACGGGGCTAGTAGGACACAAAGTAGAGTCCAAAATTCAAACATGTTGAAGTAGTTTCACACTCTCTCTCTCTCTCTCTCATCTCTCTCCTAGGATCTCCTCTTCTCTCTACTCTATCTACTCTCTAGTGTGCTGTGTGTGTTACGGTGCGCACATGCGCGGGTGGTGTGTGTGTATGTTCATCATTCGGTTTCTGATCTTGGTTCTCATTGCTGACTGTTTCCCTGATGATTCGGGGGGTCTTTGTGGTTTTGTTTTGTTTTTTGTGTTGTTTCTTTTGGTTTCTTTGTTTCGACCTTTCTTCCTTTCTTTCCCCCTTTCTTTTTTTTCCTTCTTCTTTTTCTCTTCTTCTTATTCTTCTTCTTATTCTTTCTTCTTCGTCTCGTCTCCTTCCCTTCTCTTCCTCTCCTCATCCTCCTCCTCCTCCTCCCTCCTCCAGACATGCGGCATGAGGGGGCCTCTGGGCGTCTGGGTAGTTCTGAGGTATGTCCATCATTTCAAATGAGTTATTTATCAGATTTTGTTCCTTGGTTTTCTTCCGCGCGCTCTAATTTCCCCCATAGCAGCATTCAGGATTTAGTTTAGACCTGCAAGCTATGGCAGGCCCTCCAGGTCTGTCTCATCCGGGACCTAAATGTGCTGTTTCTCTCCCCCCCCCCCCCCCCCCCCCCCCCCCACCCCCCCCCCCCCCCCCCCCCCCCCCCCCCCCCCCCACCCCCCCCCCCCCCCCCCCCCCCCCCACCACCAACCCCCCCCACCACACAAACCCCCCCCCCCCACCCCCCCCCCCCCCCCCACCCCCCCCCCCCCCCCCCCCCCCCCCCCCCCCCCCCCCCCCTGACCCCCCCACCAGCCCCCCCCCACCCCCCCCACCCCCCCCACCCACCCCCCCCCCCCCCCCCCCCCCCCCCACCCCCCCCCCCCCCCCCCCCCCCCCCCCCCCCCCCCCCCGCTCCCCCCTACCCACCCCACCCAACACCCCACCCCCACCCCCGCGGTCACACCCCCCCCCCCCCCCCACACACCCCCCCCCCCTTCGTCACCCTTTTTCTTCTTCACCCTTTCTTTCTTCGCCCCCCACCTCTTCTTCTTCTTCTTCTTCAACCGCCCAGAGTTATCAGGTTCAGTTGGTGTTGTTGGTCTTTCTTCCTCTCGTTCTTATCCTCTTCCGTCTTCTTCTTCTCTTAGTCTTCTTCTTCTCTCCTCTGTCTTCGCTCCTTTATTCTGACTGTCTTCGTATTGTCGTCTGTCTCGGTCTTATTCCTGTCTGTCTAGTCTTCTGCTCTGTATTGTATGCGTATCTCTTTTGACTTTGACTTCCTCTCACTCTGACTCTGACCTCCTCTCCTCTCCTTCTGTCTCTCTCTCTCGCCTCTCTCTCTCTCTCTCTCTCTCTCTCTCTCCTATATGATGCAATCAAGCTATAGAAGGGATGAACGTTTGGGTTACCCTATCTGCGCCACTCTGTGAACATTGCTGAGACTCTGCAAAGTATCCAGGAAAGGTTTGCAGGGACCAGTAAAACACGATGAAGGATAGTACCAATGTATTTTCTAACAAAACGATTTAACCTGAACGTCATTTTAATGTAAAACTAGGGGAATCCTACCTCTATGAATAAGTGACACGCACACGTATGTAACCAACCTAGCCCCGATCAAATTCAGTGGGATTAGTTACGCATTCCGGATTCTTCCCAGAACAAAGCGATAGGGAAAAGCGATATATCTTCAGGAAAATGGCGAATTTGCCTTTGATGTCAAACAGCAGCAGTTGAAAATAAACGGATTCATTTTCCTTGTACTCGCCCGGTTGAAGAGAATACTAAGCAAGCAATAACCTAATACTAATCTCTCTCCCTCTCTCTCTCTCTCTCTCTCTCTCTCTCTCTCTCTCTCTCTTTCACACACACACACACACACACACACACACACACACACACACACACACACGCACGCACGCACACACGCACGCACGCACGCACGCACGCACGCACGCACACACACACACACACACACACACACACACACACACACACAGGAGAGAGAGAGGGAGAGAGAGGGAGAGTGAGAGAGAGAGGTAGAGAAGGTAGCCCACTGACAGAGAGAGAGAGAGGAGAGAGAGAGAGATAGACAGACAGACAGACAGACAATGATCATATCGAAAACGAAAGTAACAAAAATAAAATAAACATCAATCAGTTGAAAGCTTGAAATACAAGCAAAATAGGCCAGTATCTCGACCATCTAGTTTAATATTATTCATAGAAGTAAATATGTAAATACGATAAACAAAATATTTTACTACTTCCTGTAGCATTCATTTTTCATTTGAACGTCGTAAGTTCTAGTTGATGATAACCTCTGCTCGTATTTTCAATGCTTCTGCAATATATCTTGAGAGAGAGAGAGAGAGAGAGAGAGAGAGAGAGAGAGAGAGAGAGAGAGAGAGAGAGAGAGAGAGAGAGAGATGGTAGGCCTGCTAATATGAAAACCTTGCAATTATATATTAGTATTTCAAATTATATAAAACGATCAAGAAGAATGTTGTTCATGAACTGGATAAGATGATGTTCTGTGGCTCTTATGTTGTGGTGTG
>JADBJO010000200.1:515000-520000 GCA_016801955.1 Conus betulinus
TCGCGGAACAAATCTCTACTAATCAAGATCAAGTTTTCAGAGGTCAGCGAATTGCGAAGCCGGACACACCTGTTAATGTTCATGTCTATCAAAAATCCAGAGATGGCAAAGAGAGTTACATCATCCAAATGCCGAGTCAGCTTCTTGCCATTCATCACCAGCTTTGTCTTCAATGCAAACAGGACAACGGTTGTCTTCGCAAACAGGACTGTCTTCAAAACACTGTTTAATGCAAACAGGACAAAGGTTGTCTTCAAACACTGTCTTTCAATGCAAACAAAACAAATGCAAACACTGTTTTCAATGCAAACAGGACAAAGGTTGTCTTCAAACACTGTCTTTAATGCAAACAGGACAAAGGTTGTCTTCAAACACTGTCTTGCAAACAGGACAAAGGTTGTCTTCAACACTGTCTTTAATGCAAACAGGACAAAGGTTGTCTTCAAACACTGTCTTCAATGCAAACAAGACAAAGGTTGTCTTCAAACACTGTCTTTTCAAAACAAAACAAAGGCTGTCTTCAAACACTGTCTTCAATGCAAAAAACAAAGGTTGTCTTGAAACACTGTCTTCAATGCAAACAGGACAAAGGTTGTCTTCAAACACTATCTTTAGTGCAAACAAGACAAAGGTTGTCTTCAAACACTGTCTTTAATGCAAACAGGACAAAGGTTGTCTTCAAACACTGTCTTTAATGCAAACAAAACAAAGGTTGTCTTCAAACACTGTCTTTAATGCAAACAAAACAAAGGCTGTCTTCAACACATGAGAGCCTGGAGAATGGGGCGGGATGTGTATGCAATTTTTTTAAAAGAAATATTTAAGGCACTGTATAGACATTCGTAGCTAACTGGGCACAATAAGACGTATATATCTAACTGGCTTGTTATATAAGCATTGCCTTATATTTCATTCGATGGTTTCTATTTGAATGAATACACAGGGTTTCTTTTTTCTTCTGTGTAAGATTTGTTGGGTGGTACTGGTGGTGGTGATGGTAGTTTATAGTAGTGGTATTGTTATTATTATTGATATCCCTGTTTCCCTTGTTGTCATGTTAAAACTATATACGTATGATGTGTATGACTGACAAATATGCCAATGCCATATTGAAATCTTCAGCGCACTGTCCTCTTCCAGCGCATTTGTAAGTTCTGATTTTTTTTTTAATAATAATAAAAATGCTTGGGAAGAAAAAAAAGAAGGAAATGTGAACGAGACAACCCGATGAAGAACATTCACTAGTATAAGTAACATCTTCAAACATTTTTTTTTTTTTTAGATAAATAAAAAATGTTACTATAAAAAAAAAAAAAAAAAAGGTTGTCCTCAAACACTGTTGGTTAGAAAGGACCTTTTTTCTAGTTGTGTGCCGTCATAGATTGTTCTCCTTGCACGCTATGAATGTCAGGACACTGCAAGTCAAGCTATGCAAAAGGAGATCTCGAAGTCCTCCTGAACGTGACGACAGGACATGATACAACCCCAGCAGGATATTATGACAGTCGTGAAACGAGCAAATCAGCACAGGAGTTGGCTTAGAAGTTAAACGACAGGATATTATGAAGAAAAGATGTTATTAGGAGTTGTCTTGAATTCAACGACAGGATATCATGAATAGATGTCGTCAGGAGGATGTCCGTCATTATGAGCATATTAAGGCAAAAAGCCTTCTTGAATTTCACGATCGGAAATGTTAATGAGCGTATTAAGGCAAAAGCCTTCTTGAATTTAACAATCAGTCATCAGCATTTTAAGGCAAAAGCCTTCTTGAATTTAACAATCAGTCATCAGCATATTAAGGCAAAAGCCTACTTGAATTTAAGGATATGTCATTATGAGCATATTAAGGCAAAAGCCTTCTTGAATTAAACAATCAGTCATCATCAGCATTTTAAGGCAAAAGCCTTTTTTGAATTTAACAATCAGTCATCAGCATATTAAGGGCAAAAACCTTCTTGAATTTAACGATCGGACATGTTAAAACCTAGCCAAGATACCCTGTCAGTCGTAACGAGCTGATAGGGATAGGATCCTCCTCGTTTTTGAGCGATTTATGATGAATCCAATCAGGAATATGGCGGTTTTAATACATACATTGAGACCGGGAGTCCACCGGTATTTAACGTCGGGATACGATAAAACCTAGTTAAGAATTTATTTCTGTCATTAAAAGCTAATTAAGTGAGGGGTTCTCATACATTTAACGACAGGATATTACAAAGGCCCAGTCAGAAATATGTTAACCGTAATGTGCGAATTGAGACAGGGTTCCTCTTGAATTTAACGACAGGATGTTATGAAGGCCCAGTCAGAAATATGTTAACCGTAATGTGCGAATTGAGACAGGGTTCCTCTTGAATTTAACGACAGGATGTTATGAAGGCCCAGTCAGAAATATGTTAACCGTAATGTGCGAATTGAGACAGGGTTCCTCTTGAATTTAACGACAGGATGTATGAAGGCCCAGTCAGAAATATGTTAACCGTAATGTGCGAATTTGAGACAGGGTTCCTCTTGAATTTAACGACAGGATGTTATGAAGGCCCAGTCAGAAATATGTTAACCGTAATGTGCGAATTGAGACAGGGTTCCTCTTGAATTTAACGACAGGATGTTATGAAGGCCCAGTCAGAAATATGTTAACCGTAATGTGCGAATTGAGACAGGGTTCCTCTTGAATTTAACGACAGGATGTTATGAAGGCCCAGTCAGAAATATGTTAACCGTAATGTGCGAATTGAGACAGGGTTCCTCTTGAATTTAACGACAGGATGTTATGAAGGCCCAGTCAGAAATATGTTAACCGTAATGTGCGAATTGAGACAGGGTTCCTCTTGAATTTAACGACAGGATGTTATGAAGGCCCAGTCAGAAATATGTTAACCGTAATGTGCGAATTGAGACAGGGTTCCTCTTGAATTTAACGACAGGATGTTATGAAGGCCCAGTCAGAAATATGTTAACCGTAATGTGCGAATTGAGACAGGGTTCCTCTTGAATTTAACGACAGGATGTTATGAAGGCCCAGTCAGAAATATGTTAACCGTAATGTGCGAATTGAGACAGGGTTCCTCTTGAATTTAACGACAGGATGTTATGAAGGCCCAGTCAGAAATATGTTAACCGTAATGTGCGAATTGAGACAGGGTTCCTCTTGAATTTAACGACAGGATGTTATGAAGGCCCAGTCAGAAATATGTTAACCGTAATGTGCGAATTGAGACAGGGTTCCTCTTGAATTTAACGACAGGATGTTATGAAGGCCCAGTCAGAAATATGTTAACCGTAATGTGCGAATTGAGACAGGGTTCCTCTTGAATTTAACGACAGGATGTTATGAAGGCCCAGTCAGAAATATGTTAACCGTAATGTGCGAATTGAGACAGGGTTCCTCTTGAATTTAACGACAGGATACAACTAATTCAGTCTGGAGATTGCGGCAGTCACAGGGAGTTAACTGAGACGACAGTCTTGTGACATCTAACGACAGGATATGAGAAACCCCAGTCAGGAGATTGTCGGTCCAAATCAGCGATCTGACAGAAGAATCCTCTAGTAATTAACCACAGGATTAAACAAAAAAAAACAACAAAAAAAATAACAACAAAAACGACCAACCAACCGACCAGCAGACCAGCCCACCAAGCAAACAATCCAGTTACTATGTAGGTCCTTATCAGCCACTGGGGGCAAGAACACGGTTTTGTTTAAGGGCAGGATATGATTTAACCCGGTCAGGAGTTTGTGGGTTGTAATGAAGTAGCTGAGACGGGAGTCCTCTCGAATGTGATGACAGGACGTAATGAAACCTTGTCAGGATACCAGGTCAGTCATTCCGGCCTACCCGAGACAGGAGTTTGTTTTTAATTGAAACGCCGGATATGATTTAACCAAGTCAGGAATGTGTCAGCTAGGATGAGCTCATTGAGACAGGAATCCTCCTAAATTTAACATAGAATGAAAAAAAAAACCTGGTTATGACACTGTGTCAATCACATTGACCTCATTGAGACAAAAATCTTCTCGAATGAAACCACTGGATATAATTTACCCCAGTCAGGAGTGTTTCAGCTGTAATGAGCTTATTGGGACAGGCGTCTTCACCCAATCGGGACACTGTGAGATACGGTGAGCAAATTGAGACAAGCTTCGTAAATGTGACGACAAAATACGAAAACTACAAAACTGCCTCGGGATAACTGTCAGGCAGACTGACCAAATTTAGACCACAGTACTGGTGAATGAGACCACAGGAAAGCTGAAAACCGAGTTAGGATATTGTCAATCACACCGAATAAATTGAGACAGAATTCCTCTCAAATTTGACAGGAAAAGGATACTTTCAGTTATCGGGGCGAGTGTCACGCTGGCTCACTCATAAAGCCCTGTGTTCGCAGTGAGATGTAGGTTCGAATCTTACTAGAACCCCAAATATTGTTCTTCACGTACTCCAGTCCTGTCCTGTCCCACGTTCGACAGCCTGCGGCGTGAGATTTGGCCCGGTGCAGTGGAACTCCAAGAAAAGCTGTGGGGAACGGCGGACTCACTCCGACGGACTGCTGACTTTGCCCAAGCTACCGGACTTTGCATTTGACCAGCATGACCAGGGAACGCAGAAGAAGAAGTTTCTTGTTTATGTTTGCTGCCCCTTGTTAGTGGGTTGTTATTCTGGTGGCGTGGGTTCAGTGTGTTAGGCAAGGCTCTCTCTCCTCCCTGCCCGTGCCTGATTCTCTCTTCTGCTGTGTCTTTGGTGAGTGTGGACGCCCCACCTGCGTGTAATCACATACGTGGCGACCATGCTGAGTGAGTCGACGTTTCGGAGACCTCTTGAGTTTTCCGTTCAGTTTCTTCATCTCCAATTTCAGCCGCGACAAACACCGAACTCTCTCTCTCTCTCTCTCTCTCTCTCTCTCTCTCTCTGCCCCCATTTATTGTTGTATACCTTCCGTGTACATATTTTTTCCCTCCATGTTCTCTCTCCATACATGTCTTCTTGT
>JADBJO010000200.1:527500-532500 GCA_016801955.1 Conus betulinus
TGGTTAACTTGGACAGGCGTCGACAATACATTGGTCTTATTTGCTGCAGTCATTCCCTCGCTGTCAGAAGCTTGGGATGAGAATCAATAACCAACAACCAACTCGGTGACTTCGGGGCAGCTCTACCAAACCAACAAAAGGCCCGCTAAGATTACTAGCAACGGCACGAGACCCCTTAGCAACCGCGCGATCCGGGCAACTTTCACCGGAACTGTCGAGGCGATGTCGTCTGCTTTGAAGCTAAAAAGAAATTGAAAAATTCAATGTTGTTATTCCTCTTTTAAAAATTAGATTATGGACACATCTTTAGAGGAAGCTGACTTAATGTATCAAATTTGGTAACAGCAAATATCTATCTGGATCTTGCTGTGGTTCTTTCAAGAATTTTTGGCTTGTTAAATGGAGCCTAGAAAGGTCAGTTAAATATCATTTTGTGATTCGCTGATTGCTCAGACTGCATGCGATAATCTCTCTCTCTCTCTCTCTCTCTCTCTTTCTCTCTCTCTCTCTCTCTCGCTCGCGCGCGCGCTTGCCGCTTCAAGTGTTGTTACGTACACTTTTTGTCTGTCTTGTGGTGTATAGTACTAAGTAAGCAAACTAGTTTCTACGAAAACGTAGAATGGAAGCGAGACAAAACAGCACGAACGTACGCTTTTTACAAAGATGTCATGCAAAGGTAGTCTTATACTAACCAACCAACCAACCAAAAAAACAACCAACCAACCACAAAGGGGGGAGGGGGTGTTGCGTGTGTGTTGAAATGAAAGGCATGACGACAATTAGCTAAACAGGAGAGAGAATCGCAGCCGTACGCGTTTTTTTTTTTTCTTTTTTTCCCGATTTTACACGGTCTCCTATGTTTTTTGGTTTTACACTGTGACCTGTGTTTTTGATTTTACACTGTGTCCTATGTTTTTGATTTTACACTGTGTCCTATGTTTTTAATTTTACACTGTGTCCTATGTTTTTGGATTTTACACTGTGTCCTATGTTTTAGATTTTACACTGTGTCCTATGGTTTTGATTTTACATGTGTCCTGTGGTTTTTAATTTTACACTGTGTCCTGTGTTTTTGATTTTACACTGTGTCCTGTGTTTTTCATTTTACACTGTGTCCTATGTTTTCAATTTTACACTGTGTCCTGTGTTTTTGATTTTGCATTATGTCCTGTGTTTTTGATTTTACACTGTGTCCTATGTTTTTGATTTTACACTGTGTCCTTATGTCAGCCGACCAGGCTACACTGCATCTCAAAATTAGCAAATAGTAATTGTAGAAGCACTGAGAGGGACTGGAAAGGGAGGGGGGGGGGGGGGGGGAATGGTGGAGAAGGAAGGGACATGGAGAGAAGTAGAAAGAAGAAACTGCACGTGTACATTTACCGCGCGCACGTGCGTGCCGTGGCAGGGGGGGGGGGGGGGGGGGGGACCGGACCGGAGCAGGAGGATGGAGGGAGGGAGGTTGGGGGGGGGGGGGGGGGGGGGGGAGAGTGCAGAGAGAGAAAACCTCTGAGTGATGAGGACAAATCTGTTCCCACCCAACCCCCCCCCCCCCCCCCCCCCCCCCCCCCCCCAATCTGTTCCCCCCCCCCCCCCCCCCCCCCCCCCCCCCCCACCCCTTTTAAGCTTCTGTAAAGCGGACCAATGAACTGCCGTCTCTCACTCTGTGTGTGTGTGTGTGTGTGTGTGTCTTCAGGTTGCGCAGCAGACAGATGTGGAGGATGGTGGAACAACACACACACAGCCACCGACAGCCCCTCTTCACCCGCCTCCTCCACCTTCAGTCCCCTCCTCCCCCCCCGCCGCCCGCCCCCCCCTCCCCCACACCCACCCACCCACCCCACCACCACCACCACACCACCCACCACCACCACCACGTCACCAAGCGGCAGATGCTGCCACGCTGTACTGGAGCAGGAGGCCGCTTGTCAATTCACGCACTTCATCGAACAGGTTAAGAGGAAGGGAAGGGGGGGGGGGGGGGGGGGGGAGGGGGGGGGAGAAGAGAAAAGAAGCAAAAAGGAAAAGGAAAAAGAAGACGGGGCTGAAAAAAAAAGAGAGTGAGAGAGTGCTGACACGGGTCTGAGGTCGACAGACAGACGGACAGACAGGGTGACGCAGGCACACACACACACACACACACACACACGGCTGGAGGAGCAGCAGAGGGTGACTGCCGTGTTTGCTGGGTCGTCGGCCTGACGACGTTGACGTGCCGTGGTGCTGGTGTCTTTTAAACACAGGTAAGTTGCTTGCATGCCAGCTTGTGTGTGTGTGTGTGTGTGTGTGTGTGTGTGTGTGTGTGTGTGTCCCTCATCCCCATCCTTCCATTCCCCTCCCCCGTTCCCTACCCTCTCCTGTCCAAATTAAAACGAGTTTTCGTCATATCCAGAAAACAGGTTATATGTGCTTTCAGACGTCTGTTTTGTCTGTCTGTCTGTCTGTCTGTCTATCAGCAAGATTACGCACAAAATACGGAACCGGTTTGAAGGAAACTGGGCGGAAAGACAACTGTGACTCAAGATTAAACTTAGAGGATATTTAATGCGGACTAAAAGGACAGAGTTCAGCTCGGTGGAAAGACAACATGTGACTCCAGGTCAAACTCAGAGGATAAATAATGCGAAGTAAAGGGGCAGAGTTCAGTTCGGTGGCCATGGGATGGAAACTGAGTTAGGGTTTCAGTTCATTCAACAGGACAGTTTGACCTTGGATAAGGTTTTGTGCTGTCCTGCTCCGAATGCTGCCCTAGTTTCACGTGCAATGGGTTTCGAAGGACAGCTGAAGGAAAGAAAAAATAAGCGTAGCTTCGCCGACTTGTTTTCCCAGCTAGTCTTCGCAAACAGGTAAAGTTAGCACGTCCTCTCTCTCTCTCTCTCTCTCTCTCTCTCTCTCTCTCTCTGTCCGCAGTCCGTCCATACGCCACATTCAATGAAAGTCGATTGGTTAGTTTGTACTTAATCTTGCTGACAGACATACACACCAACCGACACCAGTGAAAATGAAATCCCCTTCGCTGAGGGAATTATAGAGATAGCTTGGTTCTGCTGCTGTTGCTTTAGTTGCGGTCTTGATGTCTGTGGGGATGGGGAGAAAGCAGATACGTCTTATATGTCTTGGATAGATAGCACTATCTATGATACCCGTATGTTTGTTTTCCCTTTGTATAGAGAAGAAGAGCAAGAACAAGAAACACGGGGGGGGGGGGGGGGGGGGGGGGGGGGGGGGGGGGAATCGTTTGACCTGCGATAATCTTGGTACACACACACACACACACATGCACACACACACACACACACATGCACACACACACACACACACACACACACACACACACACACACACACACACACACGCGCACACAAGCGCACACACACACACATTTCCTCACTCCCCCACACACTTAGATCACACAAATCATTGTTTCGTGCACGCGGAACGCGCACACAAGCGCGCACACACTATATTTCCTCACTCCCCCTTTTTGGTAGATCTTTACAAAAATCATGTTTGTTAGGAATGGGAATCTGGAGCTGCTTTTCCCCACTATTCAGTAGCTCGGACATGCTATGGGTTGGTCTGATCCCTTCATGCAATGGATTGCAAGGTTAGGAGATCCAGGTAAAGTCTGTTTTGCACAATGCTTAGCTCAGGGTTGGCACTAAAATCTCCACGTATATCTATCGATGCTTGATTGCAGTTTTCCTCAGCGCTGACCGTTCAAAATCTTGACGTATATCTATCACTCTTCTGCCTTGATGGGTTTTCCTCAAGGTTACGCTTCAAAATCTCCACGTATATCTATCACTCTCTTGCTTATTGACTGCAGTTTTCCCCAAGGTTAGGCTTTAAAATCTCCACGTGTATCTATCACTCTTTGCTTATTCACTGCAGTTTTCCACAAGGTTAGGGTTCAAAATCCCCACGTATATCTGTCACTCTTTGCTTATTCATTGCAGTTTTCCCCAAAGTTAGGCTTTAAAATCCCCACGTGTATCTGTCACTCTTTGCTTATTGATTGCAGTTTTCCCCAAGGTTAGGCTTTAAAATCCCCACGTATATCTGTCACTCTTTGCTTATTGATTGCAGTTTTTCTCAACGTTAGGCTTTAAAATCCCCACGCATATCTGTCACTCTTTACTTGTTGATTGCAGTATTTTTCAAGGTTAGGTTTTAAAATCCCCACGTATATCTGTCACTCTTTGCTTATTCATTGCAGTATTCCTCAACGTTAGGCTTTAAAATCCCCACGTATATCTGTCACTTTTTACCTATTGATTGCAGTATTCCTCAAGGTTAGGTTTTAAAATCCCCACGTATATCTGTCACTCTTTGCTTATTCATTGCAGTTTTTAATGCAGGTTGTTTTCTTGGCAACACTTTCTTTTCACTCTGCTTTCCTTTTAACCCTTTACTAGTTGTTTTGTGATGTCTTTTGATTTTGTTTTGCTTTTTGACACTGATGGTGAAAATACTACAGAATGGTAGGTGAGTTGTCTCCATGACTATCACGCCAAGGTAGGATCACAGTCAGCAGCATTCCACTGGTGATTCCTAATCAGCGGATGAAAGGCACCACTGGGCAGGCACCATAAAGCGTTCTGTTTTCAATAGAGACCATAATGATTTGAAAGAGGGAAGGGGGGAGGAGGGTAGGTTAGCAGAATGCTATCCCAGAAAAAGGCTGGTGTGCAATACCGTAGTATATTTGTTGAATTATCAACAACAACAACAACAACAAACACCAAAGGTCCCACCAAAGAAGTAAAAGGTGGGTTTTTTTTTAATTCAACAAACATACTATGGTATTGCACACCAGCCTTTTTCTGGGATAGCATTCTGCTTAAAACTTAAAAGGCAGAGGAGTCAAGTTAGGACTTTCCGAGGTCACTGAGGAGAAACAGTATGCTTAAAACTTTAAAGGCAGAGGAGTCAAGTTATGACTTTCCGAGGTCTCTGAGGAGAAACAATCAGGTTTCAAAATACCGGTATCTGACCAG
>JADBJO010000200.1:537500-540000 GCA_016801955.1 Conus betulinus
TTTTTGGGATAACAACAACTGTTCTTTCGTTTCAAATAATCGATTATTAGATAATATTGCAGACTCCATTTTATGCATACTCAATAATGGGAATATTACACGTATACCTGATATAGCTACCCATAATCCCTCCGCCATAGACTTAACATTTGCCTCTCCATCACTGGCAGTAAACTCTTCATGGGAAACAGGGAATGATCCTCTAGGATCAGACCACGTTCCTATAACAATATCATTGAATAATAAAATGGAGGACAAAGAATATTTTGAAGAAGATATGATTCCAAAATACAATTATAAATGTGCAGATTGGTCTCTTTTTAAAGATAGTCTTAGAAACATGGATATAGAGTTTTCATCTGTGGATAATATAGAGACGACCAGTATAAACGTTTCTGTAAATACATTCTTGAAGTAGCAAATATATCAATTCCAAAGCTAAAAAGCACAAATTCAAAGAAGCATAGCGGGAATGTTTGGTGGAACAAAGAATGTGAAATTGCAAACAACAAGAAAAAAGAAGCATTTAAACTTTATTGCAAAAAGAGGTCAGTAAGTAACCATAAGAAAATGAAAGAGTCTGGAAAGGAAAGTGATGATGTAATAGAAAATGCTAAGATGCAACACTGGAATAACTTTTGTAATTCTGAAATTAGAGATTGTAAAGATATGGGGAAAACTTGGGAAGAGATAAAAGCTATGAAAAATGGATTTGTATCTCCTCAGTATCCCATAAAAATAAACAATAATAATATTCCTAGTGCTGAAGAAAAAGCAGAAGCCTTTGTAAACATGTTTGCTAATGTTAGCTGCCCTGAGGGACTGACAGATACTGAGAAATTATAGGATGCATGAAGAAAAAAGTGAAGCAAATACAGAGGGAACACAGGATAAGTGCAATAATCTTAATGCTTCTTTAACAATAACAGAACTAAAAAAAACTATACGACAAATTCCAAAAAAAAAAATCATCTGTAGGATTAGATGCAAATATCTAATCAGATGTTAAGGAATTTGCCCGAAAATTTTATTGATTTTCTTCATGAATTATTTGATAAATGTTGGAGAAGTGGTGAAATGCCGAAAATCTGGAAACAGACAATTATTGTCCCTATTCACAAACAAGGTAAATCTACTAGCGATATTAAGAACTATAGGCCTATCGCATAACATCCCATGTCTGTAAAACTCTCAGAAAGAATAGTTCTAAATAGGCTTGTACATTATTGCGAAAAATATGATGTAATTCCAATTAACCAAGCTGGCTTCCGAAAAGGAAGATCAACAACAGAAATCTAGTAAAATTAGCTACCAATATAAAAAAAAACAATTTGCCAGACGTAAATGTATATTAGCCCCTTTTTTTTGATATAAACAAAGCGTATGACCAAGTGTGGCATTTCCAGCTCTTGAACAAAATTAAAGACATTGGCCTGTCTGGAAACATATATAACTATATTAAATGTTTTTTGCAAGACAGGGTGATACAAACTAGAATAGGGAAAACTTATTCAACATCCAGAAACTTATCAATGGGAATCCCTCAAGGGTCAGTTCTAGCTCCTCTTCTCTTCACCATATTAATGTATGATTTGCCAAGTAAGATCTCGAACAATGTTGTGCTTGTTCAATATGCGGATGATATATGCATGTGGATGGAAGTAACTCTGAAAAAGAAAACGCCCCAGCGTAGTATAAATTATATAAAAAAGATTTATCAACGCGAGCTTGACAAGATGGGTGAATATATGAACTAAATGGGCTAAGTCTATCTTATGAAAAAAACAAACATCATTCTCTTTAACAATGGCTTAAATCCAGATAGAATGCCCGACTTTACTTTGGGAAATACAACTATTAAATATGTAACACAGGTAAAATTTTTGGGAGTTCTTTTTACTTCAAAGTTAAACATGGAACATACACATTGATAATTTACTAACTAAAGCAAGGAAAAAAACGTTAAAATTTAATAAAAATAGTCTCTAATCAAAAATGGGGACAAAACCCATCTACATTAGTAACACTGTGTAAATCTTTAATGCGATCAAAGTTAACATATGCACAAGAAGTTTTTTTCAGCTCCAAAGTATTTATTAAAAAAGCTTCAAAGCATTGAATGTAAGGCATTAAAAGTAGCACTAGGTCTACCAACTCATGCATCATCATCACGAACATATTTTGAGACTCAAATGCTTCCATTAGAAGAGTATAGAGGATTAGCGTGTTGTAAATATGTAATTAAAAATTTAGCTATCAAAACATACATCAACTCTGACATAAAGGTTAGGTCAGATATTGACTTTCCTAAAAGAGCTAAATCAATATCCTCTCAAGTTACACTAGCAACATTCACAAGCAAAACTATAACCGACTCTGGCATTTCTACAGATAAAGACTCAGTATCTGTCAGACCATCCTTTTTCCCAATACCAACATGGGAACTTCAGAAAGCTTATTTTGACCTTGACCACACAGATATAAAGAAAGACGAAAACAT
>JADBJO010000200.1:555000-560000 GCA_016801955.1 Conus betulinus
GGTCTCAGAAGTAGACCACAGGTCAGCCGAAAACACCGACTGGAACAAATCAGCCATTCGTATTCCATACGTTTGCTCCGCGTGGGTTTTCGTTAGGGGACATGTGCTTCACTTCTGTTTCTGGCATTTTCTTTGGCAGTTTCTGGCTGGTTAATTTAAGCCTGTAGCAAACAGGGCGTCGAAGGTAGGGCTTTTCAAATGGATCGTCAGCTTAACGTTCCGGTTCAGTGCTGTGCGGAAAGGGAAACAATCCGTGACTCGCAGGCTGACGGTTCAGTTCAGTTGAAAACCGTAGCATCGAGGGCCTGCGTTTGCGACAGGCTTGAGTAACAGATGTAGACAAGCGGCACAGAGAATTGTTACCAATATCCCGGCCGTTTGTCGTATCACCCCTTGGTGAGTGTGGCTGGGAAACTAATAATACAATCAAAATGGCCGTTGTTTTTTTTTTTTTTGTTGTTTTTTAAATTTTTTTTATTTGACGAGGCATCCATAGATCAGAAAGGAAACCTTTTCTAGTAACTGACTGCTGTTATTCAATTATTTACTTTTTTTCATTTTTTTAAAATTTATTGGTACGCCATAAACATGCGTAAAAAGAAGAAAAAAGAACGAAAGAAAGAAAGAAGGAAAGAAAGCAGATTCCCATCGGATACATTGTAAAATGGTCTGTGATTGGTTGACATTCTCTGTGCCGCTTGACAGCTAATTGCACTTGGACTTGGCTTGCACCCACCCTGCTAACCATCTACCCTCCCCAGTCTCCGTTCTTACCTTTCGCCTTGCCCCTCTTTTCGTGATGACACCCAAGTCGGTCTATTGCCTCGTCTGTGTATTGTTACCTCCCCCTACCTCCCCCAACGTTGGTGTTAGTAGTGCATTCCCTTGGCTTCCTTCGGCGCTTGCTTATGTTCTGGGCATTATAATGAAACCTTTCTGTAGTGAAGGCTTTCCAAAGGAGGACTCCCTGTCTGTAACGGCTTTTTTTTTTTTTCTCTCTGCACATCTTTTGTCGTTGTGACTATTTGCTTTTACTGGATTTAGTTTCCAGTGAACACGTTCTCCTTGTGCAGACTTTGCTTGAAACTTTTTTTTTTTCAACTCCAAAATGTATCTACACTGTTCGCCAAAGATTTATCTTCCTTTGAATGACGTGTGGTCAAGGACTGGGGGTGGTGAGGGATGGGGTGAGGTACAGGTGGGGATGGAGTGTGGGGGGGGGGGGGGGGGGGGGAGGAGGGTTGAGCAGAACGAGTATTGCAACGCGTTTCCGATGTGTTTTTGTGTGTGCGTGGGCGCATGTGTGTGTGTGTGTGTGTGTGTGTGTGTGTGTGTGTGTGTGGTGCGTGCGTGCGTGCGCGTGTGTGTGTGTGTGTGTGTGTGTGTGTGTGTGCGCGCGCGCGCGCGCATGCGCGCGTATGCGTGCGTGCGTGCGTATATCTGTCTGTGTGTGTGTGTGTGTGTGTGTTCCCCCTACCCCCCCCCCCCCCCCCCCCTTCCCCCCCTCTTCGAATAGATCTGCGACAAGTCAGTTTCTGAAACGAATGGCCAATCAGTAGCTGAACTCAAGCCTCGTTAACATTAACCGAGGGCCTTCCAACCCCCACCTCCTTCCTCCTCTCCCCCACCAGCCACCCTTCTCCTCCTCTCACCATCCCCACCCCTCACCTGTCCTGTCTCTGGGTTCTTCAAATAGTTTGCTCTCAATCAGTCTTTTTGTACTTCCCCATCTGTGACCCATGTTCTCTTCCAGTGCAGTATGTACACGATGGATGTTCCATGTGGTGCAAAACCAAAGTAGCACTCGTGTACTCAGCACATGCGAGCGGATTAGAGCAGTAAGTGTCGAAGTGATATTTGCCTTAGGACAGAGGCTGCCGTGGCGTAGCTTCAGTTGGGCTTTGTGGGCTTTGTTTTTTGTTCAACGTGTCCGTCGGATAAAGTTTTGATCAAAGTACTCTCTCTCTCTCTCTCTCTCTCTCTCTCTCTCTCTCTCTCTCTCTCTCTCTCTCTCTCTCTCTCTCTCTCTCTCTGTGTGTGTGTGTGTGTGTGTGTGTGTGTGTGTGTGTGTGTGATTGCAAATTGCTTTTATAATTACTTTATTACAACCAACATGTAGGCCAAACCGTTTCTTCGAAGTGCAAAATCTTGAGTTTTGGAAAAACAGGAATCTAAAAAATCTTTCATTTAATTCATTCAATTAATTGAGAATCAAAGCATACGAGAGAGAGAGAGAGAGAGAGAGAGAGAGAGAGAGAGAGAGAGAGAGAGAGAGAGAGAGAGAGAACGCTGAACATTTTTAAATGTCATTAAGTATACTGCCTCGATGAGATGGGGGTGCAAAGCAAAAAAGAAATAACTTAAACAACAAATCCACAACAAACATGAAAAAAAGCAATGCTGCTATTTCCAAGCACCGTTAAGCCTGAATACAGAGAGAGAGAGAGAGAGAGAGAGAGAGAGAGAATCTTGTACGAGTTGTTTCCCTTACACTGAACTGCGCGCGTTTCGCAACCGAGGGTGATCAAGTATTCACATCGCTGATTGGTCAAAGTGTCTCGGTTCGTCCAATGGAAAGACCTGTTTATGACATTGTTTTGCCATTTCCAAGGCGCCGCACTCAAAACAAAAGCAGTGCCGTCACACTGCGGTGACTTGAAAGTTGCGGCACCACCACCACCACCCCTATCGTTTCCTCCTGCACTTCTGGGATAGCGGGAAAGGTCATTATAGTTCGCGCTTGCTCTTCGAAACGACCGACACAAGACCGGGTGCGTGACTGACGACCTGGATGGCAAAAAATGTTGCTCGAACACAACAACCAGGCTGGCTCGGCCGTCCGAGTGTCCAACATGGCTGCCCAAAGTTCATGAAATGCATGACGCAGCAGACGTCAGTTTAAGTGCCGCTCCCAGATTGATGAAAAACAATCAGAACCCCAAGCCCCGCAAATCTGTTGATGCTCTTGAAGACCAGTCCGGCGCCCCCGTGCAAGAAAAGAACTCGAAGAATGTGCAGGAAGGCCATAAGAAGTTTAAAAAACAGCGCCAGGTAGGAATCGTTTGGAGTGGAAACTTGTACGTGTACTGCAAATGTCGAGTCGCGTACTGTGTTTGCTCACGTGTAGTCCTGACTGTGTGCGAAGCGTTATCTTGTTCCAGTGCATACAAGTGTACATGCATTGCACATCACACATGCACGGGTCTTCTCTCTCTCTCTCTCTCTCTCTCTCTCTCTCTCTCTCTCTCTCTCTCTCTCCATCCACACACACACACACACACACACACATGCACGCGCACACACACATGCACGCACGTTCTGCATGCACACACCCCCACCTCTCTCACTGCTCTCCATCCTCCCAGTGTAAGTTAAAGAAAGAAAGGGCTGGTGCAAAAACAATGTTAAAAGGGATAACTGCAAATGATACGAGTTGTGATGTTAGTAAAGGCTGATGCATCATAGTCCTATTTAGTTAAAAGGCTGAAATGCATCATAGTCCTACAGAAGGCTTGCGCAGTGCATGAAATTAATATTCCAGTGTTGCAATGTTTTAGGTGCAAGCAATGTTTTACTTTTAGGTCTTCAGATGCTCTTAATTTAGCGTGTTGGTGCAACAAGTGGTTTCATTGTATTTTGCTGTCCCCTTGTATACTGGTATAAGTAACTATCATTGTACAATGCAGAACTTGCTACTGCTTTAATGTTCAATGGTTCAATGGTACATTGTTATATAACCAAAGTGGAATGAATACAGACTTTAACAGCAAAAGTCTAGAGTATCCTTGTTTTAATACTGGGTTGTTTTCACTGCATGTGTACATGTGTACATGCTCAAAGACATGATAGGTATTTGCACACAGAGGAGCAAAAAAAAAAAAACCCAACTTTTTTTTTCTCTGCACACAGATAATAAGTATTGAACTTACCATGTACATGACAAGTGCGATTTCCCCCCCCCCCCCCCCCCCCCCCCCCCCCCCCCCCCCCCCCCCCCCGAACAGATGCAGCTCAACACACAATCAAAGACAGATGTAGCAATAGGAAGATAAAGCTGATGAAGATTATCTGGCCTTTCGTGATGCTGTAGACTCCACTTTTCCAATGATTTGTGTGATTAACGTCTGATTTATATTCTAATTATTTGTGAACAGGGAGAGAGAGGGAGAGAATGTGTGTGTGTGTGTGTGTGTGTGTGTGTGTGTGTGTGTGTCCCACTCACATAGTGTGTGTCACACTCACATTATGTGTGTGTGTGTGTGTGTGTGTGTGTCCCACTCACACTCACACACGTTTCACATTACGCACATACGTGTTTACATAGGAGCCCATATCTCTTCCACCAACATTGCATATTCACACAGAACACCTTTTTTTTTTTTGTACCTTTATTGTGTCGGAACTCATACACATCATATGCATTGAGGGAAGAGAAGGCAAGAAAAAGAGGGGAGGGGTGGTGCAGGGAAGGAGGGAGGGGGTAATGGTGAGAGTGGAAGGGAAGGGGGATGGGAGAGGTGGAAGAAAAATAATTTTAAATTGAGTCATGGAGAATCTGGAGATTGATCAGTTTGATGGGTAGGGGTATTCTTGACAAATCCTGGATGTATTGATTTCATGGTGACCTCATTTTTAAAAATATGATTGTGAGTGAGATGTAGATAAATGATGTATTGTTTTTTACTGTATGTGGTTTATGTGTTTTCCTTGGTTTTATTCAGTAGTTCACTGAATTAGTCAGTTTGTGAAGTGAAATGACCCTGGATGTGTGTTGGAAAAGCTGGTGGCAGTGTATACTTTTGTGTGTGCACATGGCAGTGTTGTAATCATTGGTGTTTTCATCCAAACATTCCTGAAAAGGAGGAAACCAGGTATACAGACTTTTTCAAGTTTGGTGTTAATTAACTACTATTTTGACAATTGGTTGGCAGAGGCTATATGATAATGAGTATATGATTCATCAAATACAAACAGATTGTAGGATAACTCGTCATGTTACA
>JADBJO010000200.1:562500-565000 GCA_016801955.1 Conus betulinus
GAAAGATAGATAGATAGATGCTTGAATAAATGACACTCAAAGTGCATCGATGGGGTGTATACCGCATTCTAATCATGCGTTCAGACACAGGACTGAATGGAAGCAAAAACCATAGAGTTAAATGAATAATGAAAACTGATAGATGTAGATAGGTAGACAGATTAAATAGAGAGAAAGATAGAGAGATACATTAGATGGACAGGTAGATAGATAGACAGATGAGATAGATGAATAAGCAGGCAACTGAAGAATATACCGTATTTAACCGGATAAGCGGCTCAACGAAACAGACATGAAATTGACGGACTTTTATGCACCGTAGAACACCTGGTAAAAATTCAAGCACCGTTTCTACCAGTATGTAGTAACTGATTTCCTAGAGACACTGCTGGATGTATATGTGAAAGTGACTACTTGTGAGTCAAATCTTAAATAAATGTCGGCGAACCGCCCAGAGAAACGTGGACAACGAGTCACAAGACAACACACAACGCGTTTCGACCTCTTAGGTCTTCCTCAGGTGAAATAAAGACAGGGAGAACAGGAAGGCCTTCCTTGCGCTGAACTCAGAAGCAATCTGAAGCGATCAAAGCTAAGTGCATTTTCGTTATTTTGTCCGTCTTTGTTTCACCTGAGGAAGACCTAAGAGGTCGAAACGCGTTGTGTGTTGTCTTGTGACTCGTTTGTCCACGTTTCTCTGGGCGGTTCGCTGACATTTATTTAAGATTTGTTTAGATTTCCGCCTGCAGTCGTTTCACTTTGCAACTAGATCTACTTGTGAGTCATCAAGAGGTGTGTGTGTGTGTGTGTGTGTGTGTATGTGTGCGTGCGTATGTGTGTGTGTGTGTGTGTGTGTGTGTGTGTGTGTGTGTGTGTGTGTGTGTGTAAATACACCGTGAAGTTGCTGCTTCTGAATTGATTGTGTGAGGTGATATATTTGCATGGAATATTGGAACTAATTATTGGCGTTAAATGTCGACATTTAAGCACGGGAATTATGAACTCTTTCTTTCTGTCTATACCTGCTCTTTCTTTAATAACCTATCGTGTTTTGCACGCCCTCACGAGTTGACTTTGTCGATCCAGGCGGGGGTATGCCTTTCTACCCAGAGTACTTTCAAGATGTCGCATGTTATTTGGTGAATAGATAAGGGGTTCAAACGAAACAAAACAAAACAGAAAGTATCTATTTGAACGTGCCGATTCCTTGTGACGCCCAGTGGGTTGAAGCGAAACAAAACAAAACAGAAAAATACCTGCTGAACGTGCCGATTCCTTGTGAAGCCCCTTCGCTTTGTGTGAGAAACCGTACACCGGTGATTTATATATGTAAACGTGACGTGTAAGAGGTCACCGACCTTGCCAAAGGTCAGAGCTAGTGTTCGTTACGCGCGACTGCCCGCCATGCTTTCCTTCCCCTACCCCATCCCCACTCCACCCCACCCCACCTTTTATTCTTTTTTTAATCTGTGTGTGTGTGTGTGTGTGCGCGCGCGCGCGCGCGCGCGCGTCTATCTTTGTTGCCGCAGCTGACAGAGAGACAATGGGAGAGAGGGTGGGATGGGGGGGGGGGGGGGGGGGGGGGTGTCCTTGTCTCACACACAGTCTCTCGGAGAGAAGTCGGGTACTGAATGGTGTGCGTGAGTGGGAGGACAGTGGTCTGAGGTGACGACTGTCGTCTGTCTGTCTCTCACTCTCCCTGCCTTTAAATGTCAGAGGTGACTGCTGTCCTTTGTCTGTCTGTCCCTGTCTTTAAAACGTCAGAGGTGACGGCTGTCGTCTGTCTGTCTCTTCCTGTCTTTAAACGTCAGAGGTGACGGCTGTCGTCTGTCTGCCTGTCCCTGTCTTTAAACGTCAGAGGTGACGGCTGTCGTCTGTCTGTCTGTCCCTGTCTTTAAACGTCAGAGGTGACGGCTGTCGTCGTCGGTCTGTCCCTCTCTTCAAACGTCAGAGGTGACGGCTGTTGTCTGTCTGTCTGTCCCTGTCTTTAAATGTCTGTGTCCCTGTCTCTTTAACTGTCAGGTGAGATTTACGACGGCCTGAGGCCCTCAAGGTTCCTGCAGACATATGTCTTACATCTTAACGTCTGTCTCTCTCTCTCCCCGTCTTTAAACGTCAGAGGTGACGACGGTCGTCTGTCTGTCTCTCCCTGTCTTTAAACAGATTTAGGAGGGGGCGGGGTTATAGGGTTCTGCTCAGATCTGCTCCCCCTCCTTACCCCGCATCCGCTCACGCACGCACCCCCCCCCCCCCCCCCCCCCCCCCCACACACACACACACACATCGCCCCCCATCCTGAAAAAATGCGCAAAAACCGAGGAAACAACCAATAATTAAACAAAATGTAGTGTAGCATGGATAGCTGGTCTGTATTGGCATGTGGGATGAGCGCAAACACACACACACACACACACACACACACACACACACACAAATGCACGCAGGCGCGCGCGCGCGCGCGCACACACACACACACACACAATTATGATTATAATGATAT
>JADBJO010000200.1:575000-640000 GCA_016801955.1 Conus betulinus
TGCGTGCGTAATTCCGTCAAGGATTAAAGTGAATATATTAAGAAAAAAAAATTTTTTTTTTTTTGAGTCCTGACGTTCTTTTATAACAGCCTTCTAAACACGGGCTAGTACGCTCGTTTTTTAGAGAAAAGCCGATCACAGAGAGAAACCAAAGTTAGCTGGGGAGGTTTGGAAGAGGGGATCTCCCATTGAAAGCCATCGTAAATTACATCCCTTGGTAGTTTTGTTGTTGTTGTTGTTTGGCGTTGCACAGTAGTGCTTATACCACGTGAAATCGGCTCTTCTGCCAGTCGCAAGGGAGTTTACAGGATTCGAATCATGTAGTCCGACTATATCTATCTATCTATCTATCTATATATATATATATATATATATTATATATATATATATATATATATATATATATGTGTGTGTGTGTGTGTGTGTGTGTGTGTTGATGTTCACATGTAAAAATGATGAGAAAGAGAGAGAGTTTCAGCTAAACGACCTTGTTTCTGTTCCAGCTTCTCGCTGTTTAATTAAAAGCGACTTCAGCTTCAGTACGAACAAGATAGATATTGTCGTTTAAGGGCTATCCGCTAGAGGTGAAAAGAAAAGGCGTACAGTTACGTTGTGCTGTTATTGTAGGTCTCATGCCCCAGCAATAGTCACACGTCCTGTGACTGGAAGGAAAAACTGTCGGCGTGTTCCCGAGTGCTCTAAGTTGAGGAAGCCAATGGCGGATCGGAAAACGATCCGATGGTGTCACCCATTCGCAATGTAGGCCTCATTCTGCAAGTAGCGAGCGATCTGTGCCGGGTGGCACGACTATGGAGGACTGACGTACATCTCCTGGAGTGTCTCCGGTGTGATCATAACGACACAACGCACACGCATTCTTATCACGGGTGTGGTTTTTTTGCGTTGTGGACGTATCATGCCTGAGTTGAGTGAGGAGGGGGGGGGGGGGGGGGGGGGGGGGGGGGGGGGGGGGAGCGGGGAGAGGATGCTGTGTTGAAGTTGATAGCGGAAGCCCAGGAAAGGGTTCATAGTTTATCTGTCACAACTTGTTTCTCCATGACCACCTCCCGGGGGCTGGCGATCTTGTCCAGGTCGGACACCAGGGTGACCGGTCCGCTTGTCAGCATAGCAAGAGTGAGTGACTAGTTGGCCTTGTCACCTGTGCTCTTATCAGACGGGTTTCTGTAAACCGATTTGATCTGTTTGCTTTGCTGTCCGGCGATCCTCCCTCCTTCCCCCCCTCCCACGTCTGTCACTGCCTCTCTCTCTCTCTCTGCCACATTGCCCGTGTCCCTTGTCTCTCTGTTCTGCTGAAGGGACTAATAATAATAACTGCATCCTGGATTGGAGTTGACAACAACAAATTACGACAACGGGAGCAGAAAACATCAGCAACAAAAGCAGCAACACCACCACCACCACCACAACAAAGGAAAGAAGAACACCACGGCTGTCTCAAATTACGGTCGTTCAATCCATATGTCCTCAGCTCCAGATCTGGCTCAAAATGGAAAAGCCAGAAACTTGGTATCAACAACTAGGGGAACACATGCCATGGTCGTTCTTCATCCGCACAGTATGGCGGCCATGGGAGAGGAGGTCGGAGAAGCTCCATCGCCCCTTTGTTAAGAAGACCTTGATACATTGGCAAATCGGTTCCCGTCTTTGCCCTTCTCTTCCCTCCACGTCCCCAACCCCTCTCCTTCTCTGCAAGTCTCCCCTCCCCTTTTCACTCCAACCCCCTCCATTCTCCTTGAGTCATATCTCCTCCTCGCCCTCCTCCAATCCCAAGCCCTCCTCCAGTCCGCCCTCCCAAGCCCTCCTCCAGTCCGCCCTCCCAAGCCCTCCTCCAATCCCAAGCCTCCTCCAGTCCGCCCTCCCAAGCCCTCCTCCAGTCCGCCCTCCCAAGCCAGCCCTCCCCAGTCCGCCCTCCCAAGCCCTCCTCCAGTCCGCCCTCCCGCCCCCTCCTCCAGTCCGCCCTCCCAAGCCTCCTCCAGTCCGCCCTCCCAAGCCCTCCTCAGTCCGCCCTCCCAAGCCCTCCTCCAGTCCGCCCTCCCAAGCCCTCCTCCAGTCCGCCCTCCCAAGCCCTCCAGTCCGCCCTCCCAAGCCCTCCAGTCCGCACTCCCAAGCCCTCCTCCAGTCCGCCCTCCCAAACCCTCCAGTCCGCCCTCCCAAACCCTCCAGTCCGCCCTCCCAAGCCCTCCAGTCCGCCCTCCCAAGTCCTCCAGTCCGCTCTCCCAAGCCCTCCAGTCCGCCCTCCCAAACCCTCCAGTCCGCCCTCCCAAACCCTCCAGTCCGCCCTCCCAAGCCCTCCTCCAGTCGCCCACTCCTGTCCATCAGCTTCATGACAGTGAATGTAAACTGACTTTTTTTTTTTTTTTTTCAAATCAAAATTTCAGCCGCTCTTCAGAATTTGCTTATGATGCAAAATTGGCACAGAGAACACAACGAAGTTGGAACCTGTCACAGTAAGAGGTGTATACAAGGCCACCACGTGCTGTACAGCGTGCCGTAGTTTACAACAGTATGGTGACACAAGTGTCTTCAACGACCCTTCCCACTTGCTTTCAGTTTTTTTTTTTTTTTTTTTTTTTTTTTTTTTAACCACCCGAATGCGTTCACATTTCTTTCCGTTGGACAGGAAACTATGTTTTCCAGCAAATTTGATGGGTGTGTCTATGGGTAGGAAAGATGTCGGCTGCCACTACGTCGATTGCATCCGGTAGAAGGAGCGCTCGCTTGTAAAGGGAAGGAAATGGGACGTTTGAGGGGGGTAGGGGGGGGGGGGGGGGGGGGGCTGTGGTTCACCAAAGGACTCAAAACCCCTCCCCCGCCCCCCCCCCCCTCCTCCTCCTCCTTTGAGGGCAATGACGTAGGCAGGAACGAGTTGAGAACATGGGAGAACTCGTCATCGGATGTGGTCCCCCCACCCCCACCCCCATCCCCCACCCCCACCATTAACATAGTTCAGACACCGAGTATGAGGGCAAGGGTCTTGGTTGGGTTGGGGATAGAGGGAATGGGTGCGGAGAAATCAACCGGTGAAAAAAAAAGGGGTTGGTGGTAGGCAGGGATGGAGATTGTGGGTTGGTTGGGGATGGGAGTGAGACTAATCGCGAGGGGGGGGGGGGGGGGGGGGGGGGGGGGATTAAAAGAGGGGTTGTGACGTGACGAAGGGGGTCGAATTGGGTGTATTTTTAAGAGAAAGACGAAAGGACAGATGTATTCTTTCTTTGCTGCGATTGTTTGTGTTTTGAGGAACCAGCGCACAACAGTTTCCGTCGTTTTTTGGGACAGGGTATCGCTTGTCGCGAAACTTCTCGTGGGGTGCGACACCCCTCCCTCACCCCATCCCCCTTAGCCTCATTCCTTTGATCTGGTTTTGAATGTAAGTGATACGTTACAGAGGGTGTGTGTGTGTGTGTGTGTATGAGAGAGAGAGAGAGAGAGAGAGAGAGAGAGAGAGAGAGAGAGAGAGAGAGAGTGAGTGTGTGTATGTGTGTGAGTGTGTGTGTGTGTGTGTGTGTGTGTGTGCTCTAGCAGCACGATCTTGAAGACTGAGAAGGGATGGGAGAGTTGGGGAGGGGGAGAGTGGGGCGGGCGATGTGGGGGGATGGGAGGAAAGAGGAGCAAGACAGAAGAGGAGCGGTTACGCTGTCCACATAGTCATCGGCATAAATGACGTAGTTTTTTGGACCAATTTTCAGCACTTACGCATGGGGACACACACACACACACACACACACACACACACACACACACACACACACACACACACGCTCGTTTTTTTTTTTCGTTTTCGCTAGCACCAAAATGGTCGGTTTTGCCATGACAGGACAATATGTTATCTTAAACCTATTGTATAATTTACGAAGTTAACTCCCAACGAAGATTACCATTTACTTCTTTTGCAACAGCAACAACAGCAAGAAAAAGCTTCCTTCCTCCTTTGGCCAGGGTCAGACTAGGGTCAGACTAGTTCATTGTCTCCTGTGATTATTTAGCTGTTTAGTGGGCACAAAACTAGCTTCGAAAATCTGCTCTCTCTCTCTCTCTGTCTCTCTGTCTCTCTCTCTCTCTCTCTCTCTCTCTCTCTCTCTCTCTCTCTCTCTCGTGCGCTCGGTGTATGTGTGAATTAATGAATGGATGAAGAATGAATACGAGGCCAGGGGAACCCATAGTGAGGAAGAGATTGACTGTGTGCCAGTGTGTGTGTGTGTGTGTGTGTGTGTGTGTGTGTGTCTGTGTGGAGACGAGGGGGAATAGAGGGGCAGGGGTTATAGCTGAGGGTGATGTGGTTGTTGCGGTTCAGTCAGGCGAAGGAGATAGAGCGAGTCGATGAACCATAAAGACTGGAGACCCTTTTTCCCTGCCTGGCACAGAGCCAGCTCGTATAGACCAAGCGACAAAGCCTCTGTTAAAAACTTCACACCCTTGCTTGCTTCTCTCCGCGCACCTCACTCCCACTCCACCTCCCTGTCCCCCCCCCCCCCCCCCCCTTCTCTCCCCTCTCTTCTGGTTCTTTTGACAGGGTATCTATGACTTGTCGCGAAACTTCCGTGGAGTTGCGACACCCCTCTCTCACCCCATCCCCCTGAACCTCATTCCTTTGATCTGGTGTTGAATATAAGTGATACATTACAGAGGTGTGTGTGTGTGTGTGTGTGTGTGTGTGTGTGTGTGTGTGCAACACGACCTTTCCTGTGCGTGGGCGCTTGCATGACAGACACGCAGCATGAGATGAACAGTGAAAGAAGGAAGATGGAAGAGGGGGGGGGGGGGGGGGGGGGGGGCGATGGTGGGATGGGAGGGAAAGGGGAACAGGACGGAGGGGGGAGCGGTAACAGCTGTCCACATAACCATCGGCATACTGACCAATGTTTCTGGCAAGGGGGGCATTACTTATCTCACGTACCGCGTGTAGTGACACCTTCTCCCCCCCCCCCCTCTCTCTCTCTCTCTCTCTCTCTCTCTCTGTCTCAGTATGTGATACCTTCAGTTGTCAGGGTGGGGAGAGAGAAGGTGCGGGGGCAGGTTGAGGAATGGAGTGACACGGATGTTGTGGTGAAAGGGCGATAGCGACCTGTGTATGGTGTATGGTACGAAGCATTCTTTCGATTCCCCTGACGACCCGAGAGTACGATTACACAAGGCACCGCAAGCACTTCCAGGGTGGCAAGCAGATCATCATGAGCTTATGGATCTGGTGATGGGGCTGACTCACCCATGGGTGCTCCTTATCAGACGGGAGTGGCAAGAGAGGGAGAGAGAGAGAGAGAGAGAGAGGGGGGGGGGGGGTTGGGGGAGAGAATGTGTGTGTGTGTGTGGGGGGGGGGGGGGGTGGGTGCGCGCGCGCACCCGCGCGCCGTGTGCCGTGTGTGTACATGGGTATGAGATGTGACCGATATGTCTGAAAAATTATGTTGGACCAGGAACCGCAGAAAAGACTACAGCTGTTGGTCTTTATTCCCCACATCTTCTTCCACCTCTGTATTGCTTCTCTGTCTGTCTCGCCCTCTCTCTCTCTCTCTCTCTCTCTCTCTCTCTGCGCCCGTCTGGGTCCTCGTTCATGTCCAACGTCAAAAGCTCACCCACTCTACCCTCGTGTACTGCTGAAGTGGATACCTGAGAGTTTGGTTTCTAGGCTGAAAGGATCGGCGCTGCTGACACGGTGACCGTTGGTGGAGCACCGACAAAGGACCGTCTGTCATCGTCTTATCGGGTTGTCAATTCCAAGCCGGGGTGAGTGTTGAAAAGCGTAGGTCACAGCGTTATCTTTTGCCGTATTATCATCTGTCCCTAGATGTATCGGGGCGAAAGTATCAGTTAGTACTGCCCCTCGGTTTTTTTTGCCCATTGTCTGCCTTTTGTTGGGAGTCCTGTTCCCGCGCGTAGCTAGCCTAACTGTCCAGTCTGTCTGTCTGTCTGCATCTCTCTCTCTCTCTCTCTCTCTCTCTCTCTGTCTGTCTCTCTGGCAATGAAAACAAGTTCCTTTTTTTAAGAATGGGTCCCATATAAGGACATAACCCGTTTTTTCTTATTGAATCCAAGATCTTGAACTATGTGGCGAATGAAATGAGTGGGCGAGTTTCTATGCATATCTGGCGGTGAGCAAAACGAAATTTCGGCGAACAGGCGAACGCCAGGTCTCTTCCTCCTGATCGGAAGCACGTTAACAGACTTGGGACAAAACGCGTAGCATCATGTACGATACGAGAGAGAGAGAGAGAGAGAGAGAGAGAGAGAGAGAGAGAGAGAGAGAGAGAGAGAGAGAGAAGATGTGAAACACAAAGATGGAGTTTAAACAATCTATAGTTTTGTTTTAGCTTCTTTTCGGTTAAAATCCTCTCCATCTTCGACTTGAAACAAAATAAACATTTCCTTAAAGGGCTTGAAGTCAAGAAGAAATCTTTTCGATGTGTGTTCAGTCTTTGTCCCCAAGCGCCAACAATATGTGCCCTGACTAATAAGAGGCACCCTCGCCACTCTCACTCGCAGAACTCGCATCAGCCACTAATCGCTTGGAAATATACAGGATTTCGGGAATCACATCATTGTGTACATGCAAGAGGCAGAGAAAGAAAGAAAGGAAAAAAAAAAAGAGAGAGAAACAAACGACGAAAACAAAATCAAAGACAAAATGTGAACTACGTGGTCTTTGATTCCGCATCTTTCCATGTAAAAGCCCCCCAGCAGTACAAGGAAAGGTAAATGACTGTCATGGTAAGAGATGGAAATGAAATCCAAGTGTGCCCAGTCATTATATTTTGCCCGTTACATGCGCCAGAACAGTCCAGTCCCGTTCTCTGATTGGTAGATCGAGCGGCCTGCCTGCCCGTCTGCTTTGCCTGCGAAAAAAAAAGATGGCGGCACAGGTGATTGTCTGCATGATGAATGGCGAATCTTTGTGGGTAGCTGAATACCGGCTGATTATGAGCAGAAAGAGTTTGTTGCGGATAGCTGAATACTCGCTGATTATGAGCAGAAATAGTTTGTTGCGGATAGCTGAATACTCGCTGATTATGAGCAGAAATAGTCTGTTGCGGATAGCTGAATACCGGCTGATTATGAGCAGAAAGAGTTGTTGCGGATAGCTGAATACTCGCTGATTATGAGCAGAAATAGTTTGTTGCGGATAGCTGAATACTCGCTGATTATGAGCAGAAATAGTCTGTTGCGGATAGCTGAATAGCCGCTGATTATGAGCAGAAATAGTTTGTTGCGGATAGCTGAATACTCGCTGATTATGAGCGGAAATAGTTTGTTGCGGATAGCTGAATAGCCGCTGGTTATGAGCGGAAATAGTTTGTTGCGGATAGCTGAATAGCCGCTGATCATGAGCGGAAATAGTTTGTTGCGGATAGCTGAATAGCCGCTGGTTATGAGCGGAAATAGTTTGTTGCGGATAGCTGAATAGCCGCTGATTATGAGCGGAAATAGTTTGTTGCGGATAGCTGAATAGCCGCTGATTATGAGCAGAAATAGTTTGTTGCGGATAGCTGAATAGCCGCTGATTATGAGCAGAAATAGTTTGTTGCAGATAACTGAATACGCGTTGATAATGAGCAGAAATAGGTTTTTTTGCATAGCCCCAAATAATCACAAACATAACTAATTTTTGCAGGAGGAAAAGTTGGAGAAACGGACGTTAAACGTCGGTGTATTCACGTACAGTAATTTGATTCATAGCCTCAAGGGACGGAAAGTTAAAGTTTAAAGTCGTTTCAATACTTTCTGTCTCTAAAATAGATGATCGAACCCCCGAACCTTTCTTTCAAAGGATGGAAGGTGGCATTCCTGTCACCATGCTTTATTAAAAACCCGATCTGCTGATTGAGTCATCTCTTCACATGCACAGGCGGCAGTAAATCAGTTTGGGAGGCGGACGGTGAGCAAACATGCCGCTGAAAGCCTGTCTGGAAGAGGATATCATGAGCGGATCATAAGGAGGGGGAAAGGAGGAGACGGGAGTGACACACATGGGAGGAAATTTTTTTTTTTTTTTGCCCTTGGCGGCTCGTGGCCGATTCAGTGGTGATGTCATCTTTGCGTCAGGCTTAACTCTCATCACATTCACACACACACACACACACACACACACACACACACACGCCTGCAGTGCGTTGCTCGAATTCAAAATAGTTGGATCACAGCCGGTTACAGAGTTTATAGATAAACGAAAATTTAATGAAGAAAGAAACACAGTTATTGAACACATTGAAAACCAATAAACAGATGGCAATTCATGTTGAATATGGCCCCAAACACGTTGTGTTTTAAGCTAAGGCTGTGTCCAGGACAGATATTACGATTCTGTGACTGTATGTCGTCAGATGAACCAACTATGTCAATCAGCGAGTCGTAGGCCTCTCATGCCAAAGGGATACTTTCATTGACTCTGGATTCAGAATTAAAAACCCAGTTTGTCTTTGGGGGGACACACACACACACACACACACACACACACACACACACACACACACACACACACATTCAAACAGACTTCCGCTTGCTGTCAGGGTAAGAGGAACTTAGCTCAGTTAACTTGGTTCTATAAAGTTATCTGTCAACGTTCCCTTACCGCTCCCATTCCCTGTTCGTCATCCTCACGCATACCCTGACCCCCTCCCCCCACCCCCCACCCCCACCCAACTCACTCTCGCTCTCTCCATGGCTGGCGTCAAGTGGACGTGCAGTGGGACATGCGATACGTGGAGAAAAATCTCGTTGTGGTCCAGAAGGAAAGAATCCATCTCACATGGCCAAGTTTTCTGCCGACAGCTGCCCTTGGGGGAGGGGGGGGGGGGGTGTCTCTCTATGGATGGAACCATCATGTTTCTCCTTACATCACCGCTCACCTCCTCCCCCCCCCCCCCCCCCCCCCTCCTCATAGCTCCACTCCCGTCTTCCAACCACCTGTCCTCACCTGCTCCCTCCCCCCCCCCCCCCACCCCTCCCACTTTCCACCATCCGTAGTCTCCCTCTCATCCCCTCCTCCCTAGGGAAAAAAAAAACGAGAGAGAGAGAGAGAGAGAGAGAGAGAGAGAGAGAGATGGTAAACCACAGGCCTTCCTCAACCCCCTTCTCCCGTGGTTGTTTTGAAAAACGGAGAAATGTGTGAGGAAATTAATTTTCAGACCTCCATGGAAAACGGTTACACCTAATAACTTGAAATGAATGTTGCTTGCGAGTTTTCTTCACTGAAGTCGCATCCAGACAAGAGACGCACAGAGCAGATGAGGAGACTTGTCTGAGCAGAAATTTGAACAGGAGATAAGAAGCAAGGAACGTAACCTTTGTTCCAAAAGTAAAACACTTACATTCGCGTGAGTTAATGTCCTAACATGTCAGAGTTAGGAAACACCCAGGAAAATATAGGGAAAAAAAAAAAAAAACAAAACAAAAAAACGCAGGCTGTGAGGCGAAATACATCTCACAGTATAGCGAAAAAACAAAACAACAATAAAAAAAAAAAAAAAAAAAAAAAAACTCGCACGCACGCACGCACGCGCGCGCGCGCGCGCGCGCACACACACACACACACACACTCTCTCTCTCTCTCTCTCTCTCTCTCTCTGTCTCACATCACACATCAAAAAGTCAGGATCTGAGGGCAGTAAACATCCCCAACTCACCGTCTCTCTCCTCCCCCTTCCCGCCCCCACCCTCACCCCAGAACAAAAAGGCAGAAAGAGTGTTCCGGTAAAAATTTGACGTGATATAGATTTGACAATCATATAGAAAAAAAAGGTGTAGATTTTTTTCCCCACCGAACAAGGTAACCAAACATTGAATTAATCAAAGAAAAAGCAATGAAACGGTGCGCATTCTGTAATGTCTTTTAGCAGAGTTTCCAAAGCGAGCGAAACGCCGTATGTGTGAAATTTTCGCCCAGTCCTTCGCAGGCAGTAGGAGACTATATTAAACAAGACTGACACCGACATGAAGTAGGGGGTTAATGAACATTTATGTTCTCTCGAATAGAGAGCGCGGAACACAGCACTGCCAAAACATGAAGTTTAACTAACCAATAAATTGCCGGTGGCAGGTAGTTTGTACTGGCAGTGAGTGGTGCCAGCTGGCAGAGGGGGCACAGTGGAACTCGTGGTATTCAGTTTCTCTTCCACACCGATCGGGGCGTGGCGTTCGATTCTTCTGTGTGAGATTTGGATTGTAGATGGTTTCTTTGGATACTGTCTGTAAATTAATTTTGTTCGGCATGTTGAAGTCAATATTAATCGCAGAGAGAGAGAGAGAGAGAGAGAGAGAGAGAGAGAGAGGGGGGGGGGGGGCAGAACCGTGTGTTAGCATGGTTTATTCTACAAAGGCCATTGTCGCTGAGGAAGGGGTACGGAACAGAGGGCACAACAATGGAGTGCGAGTTATTGTGGTTATTACGGAGTGTGAATTTTATAGAAGACTGGTAAGCCTGGAAGGACTCTTCCCGTGAGATCATAGCAAACGAAAACTGAATTGCTTGAACAAGTAAAATAAAGAGATTTTGTACGACGCTTTCAGTTCAGAGATTCCTTATGCAAAGTTTGTTGAAACTGAATGGGATCTTTCAGAAACTTTGTTAAGGCATACTGCGCTCTTAGACCAGATGAAGTGCAGCAGTAACTCGGGGGAGGGGGGGGGGGGGGGGGGGGGTGATGGTAAGGGTTCGACTTAGGTACGACTAGCAGTGTGTGGAGTTCTGTCATTTTAATCAGTGAGTTAGACTAGGGTTGTACTCCTTTAAACACTCTGTTCGGTTGTTTCTTGCCGGAGAAGGGAAAGAATATGTTTGGCTCACGAAAGTTTCTTTGTGGCCACTCCAAATGTACGTCTGCCATTCCAGTCTAATTGTTTTCAGCGGGGAGAAAGAAATCGCCCGTGAACTGAAAGAAGAAATGTGTCACTTTGTCATTTGAGAGGATAGAGACTGTGCGTGGGCAGTGGTAGGGGATACACCAAAAGATTTCATGTGTGGTATGGATTCATTGAGAGAGAGAGAGAGAGAGAGAGAGAGAGAGAGAGAGAGAGAGAGAGAGAGAGTTTTAGGTAACGAAGAAGGGTTTTTCTCAGCCCGAGGGCTCCTCGATAGTAGCGTCAAAAATAAGTCCGTATAAAAATGGGACTTGCGGATTTGATATAGAGTCAAGTGAACCGATGGGTCATCGACCGTTTGTTTTCTCTGTCAAGCTATTGCTGTGCATGTTGCCCGCTGGCTTGGCACTCGACAGGTCTGCATTAATTCTATTTCCAGCTTGAACGTCTCTGTCTGTGTGACATCGGGAATAACTGCTTCCACTGCAGTGTGATGACTAAATCGATCGCCGGAACAGGTTACTGAATTAAAATTGAACACTCTGGTACAGCAAAAGAAAAAGAGAGCCCTGTGTCGGTTGTACGACAGTTCCCCTCATCCCTCCTTCACCACACATACACACACACAGACGCGCACGCGCGCATGCCTTCCCCAAGTCTCCCGGGATCTCTCGAGGCCTCTGGGTCTTCACAAAACGCGAGAGACATGTAATGGGAGCCATGCTGTGCTGGGAGCCAGTGAAGCGTAGCCCCATTTCGCCATCTCTGCTTTCCACGGGGGAACTTGGCAGACAGTAAAGCGACCATGTGAATCTAAAACAGCTTTCAATGTGTGCCAGGTCGAAAGAATGGCCCTAGTGTGCAAGCCACGTCGCCCAGCATTTTATGCGTGCTTTTCCCCTGGCCGGGGCCACCTGAAAGGATAGATTGACAAGATAGGGAGGGGGGGGGGGGGGGGGGGGGGGGGACGTGATTTGGGGGCGGCGGGGACTGGAAGGGTCGGTCGGGGTGAGTGGGGGATAATGGAAAATTCGAGTTTGAAGATCGCGCCGGAGAAAAAAAAAAAAAGAGGGCAGAATTGGATTATATTAGTAAGGAATCATATCTAGATTATCTGTTCGTGTATTACACCCGGGGAGCGAAGGTGGGAGGTAATATGGGGATTATATTAGTAAGGAATCATATCTAGACTATCAATTCGTGTATTACACCCGGGGTGCAAAGAAGGGAGCATAATACCATGCTCAGTCAGGAGAGGGACAGAGGGCTGTGTGTGTGTGTGGGGGGGGGGGGGGGGGGGGGGGGCGTAAAGTTTCCTCCGGAGGGAGAGTGGGAAGGGCGTGCACGGCGATGCATGTTTGATGGAACGGTATCTCAGAAAAGTCGTTCATAGATGAGGACGCCATAGCACGGTTCTTGTCTCGTTGATGAGACGCACATGTTGACAGTCTTGGGGCTGCGTTTTGTGACAACAGCTCCCGTCACATCACAGGTGGTTTCGTGACCATCTTGCATGGAGAAAACGCGTAGGGGCCACTTTCGACACGATTTTGATAGATAAACATGGAAAGTCTTCACTGCATTTGATACATTTTGTTGTCATGAACAGATTTTAATAGAAATTTTGCTGGCATACAGTCAACAGGCATGGCCCAGCCGAGAACCGATTTTCGATGCAAAAGTTTCACCGCATTGAAGACGGGGTAACACAGATAGGCTCCTTAACAGAGATAGAACTGAAGAAACCTATTATATCACCGAACTGTTCACATTCTTCGTGAATGCTTCGTCACATGAACATGTCTTGTCTGTGTGCGTGTATGTGTTTCAACAAGGTGCGGGGTGCCTAGACAAAACGCTTTGCTATAATAACCTTAGGCAGAACGTTTAAGTAACCTTATTTCGCAGAGCGAAGCGCTGAGAAAAGAGAGATAATTTACGTTTTGTTGATTAGTATCGTTGCGAAATTGGAAATGAAATGAGGCAGGGAACAGTAAACAGTAAACAAGTGGGGTAGTTTTTGCTCCCATAAGGAAACCTAACACAGAGTAACTTTTATTCAAGACTGGCACAGCCATTTAAACTTGAATAAAGTCAGACAAATACACGACGACAAACAATCTAATAGGGGGGGGGCAAAGCGCAGGCCAACAACTAAATTGTGTCCTCATAGTAATGACTTGGAAAAACTTTGGACTTAAAGGGGGGGGGGGGGGAGGTTGGCAGGAAAGATGTAAAACTGGGAACTTGAAATTAAGAAAATATATCGGATATGAAAACTCTTCACTGGCTGCATAAGGGAACCATCGCAATCCCTTTTAAAGGCAGATATATTTGTATTGCCTGCTCCGAGGCCTTTCGTCCGCTGGGTCGGAACTCATCAGGGAGACACGGCTTGTTGTATCTGCGCTCCTGGGCGTCAAATAGAGACACACCACCACTAATATCCATGGTGTTCTCACCAAGGGTGCAAAAAAGAATCCAATAGCACCCGAAGCAGCCAGCGAAGAGTAGTAAAGGAAACCAAACGAAAGTGTGGGGAGGAAAAAAAGTTGCTGAAAAACTACAGATATTATGCAATAGTATAAAATGTAGGGGGCAATCTTTGAGCCTACGCTTGAGGATCCCGCCATCTTGTTTCCCTTTGCACATGACCTTAGAGGGCGGCACCCGAACGTTTCAAGCGCTCGTGTCAAACGTACCGTTGCCGAGACTGGAAAAGAGAGCAAACCTTCGACAGAACACGGCTCGCTGCAGGTCTAACACAAACACCCCAGGGAAAGTGTTTTAACCAACCAGTTGTTTCATGAAGTTGGATTCAGCAGTTGACAATAGCATTCCCTGGGCCTCCGTGTCACGGGCTTCATAAGTCTTCTTAATGCGCAGGCTATCGGCCCCGGCAGGCCACCGTCACTCGTGCAGAACAGGCTTAACGACTGACTGCAGTCGTGAGCGGTTACGCACTAATTAAACCTCTCTGCCCAGAAGTGATAAGCAGCTGCTTCCGACCCCGCTGCCAGTGCTGCCCATTGATTGGCTGAAAGCCTTTTGCAACTTTCCCCTACGGTTGGCATTGATTGGGCGACTCTCTCTCTCCAAAAACCGCCGGTCGCCGCCATTGATTGGGTGAGTTGTCTAACGCCATGGCAACGGGGTTCATACAGTCCACGGTTTTCATTTCTTCCAACAGGCCCTCCCGAGATGTCAGGCTTGCTTGGTTAGCTCACTGGAAAAGCACAGAATGGCAGTGAGACATTGAGAGTTCGAATTCCATTGGGGCTAGGCATGGCGATTGGCATCTTGGTTGTCGCGTACAGTGTTGGTGTTGTATCAGAGCCCTTGTCTTCCTCCCTCACCCCTCCCACTTCCTTTACCCATGTTCATTTGGGACGGTTATCCCCTTCCGCCATGTCACCAGAAAGACAACAAGCAAACGAACGCACAGAAAAATAAATATGAAATAAATCAGTCCGAGTCATCGGAATCCAGTCCCATTCGGCGTGATGTGATCCAAGAACACATGACCATCTAAAGGTACTTTACAACACCCCTTTTGCCTACCTTAGTTGCTTCCTTTTATTATTATTTTTGATTTTTTACTATCTGTTATGTATCTGTTGTCGTCATTAATTTTGTTTAATTATTATGGTAGTCGTTTACTTCCGACGATTTCAACGAGAAATACTGCTTAGCGATCACAGACATTAACGCAGGTGATGCTGAATTGGATTTATGAAAAGTCGATTGAAGAAAGTGTGCTGCCAGCGTGGTTAGATTAAAAATGCAGTACGTGCGCGCGCGGACACACACACACACACACACACACACACACACGAACGCACGTACGCATGTACGCGCGCGCGCACACGCGCGCGCGCACACACACACACACACACACACACACACACACCCAAGGGCGTGGAGTGTGCGAAACTGAATTTATCGACACTCGGTCGTCTACTTCCTTGTTTTGTTGAGACATGTCCCGCAGTGCAGGCTGTGTACACAGGTACTCTGGCACTCGGTCACGTATTTGCACTCTGGCACTCGGTCACGTATTTGCTGTGACCCTTCTGATGCTGTGTGCATAGGCCAACTGGTTCTGAACATAGTCGGACTAAAAGTGCGCCTCGCTTGAAGTGTGTTCAGCTGTGGTCGGGAAAACTGTCGGCAAACCGAATGGTGTGCTTTGTGACACAATGATAGCCGACAGAGGAAGATCGCCTACTCTGTGCCCAAAGATTCACCCATGGAAGAGGGCAACTTGTCCTCAAGGAATCGAGGAGCAGCCTCAGTGTACAAGACAACGGTTGCAACACTCCGTTCACAACCATAAGGCTAAGAGTGTCCAAGATACCTGGCTGAACAAGACCAATAACTCCAAAATTCCCGTTGCCTTCACAAGCCTCAAACCCGTCACTTCTATCAAATCCCATCGCTATGTCAGAGAGCTAGAAAGCAAGAGGAATGGATGAACAAACTAACAATTAATATGTGTGTGTGTGTGTGTGTGTGTGTGTGTGTGTGTGTGTGTGTGTTTCCAATCGTTTCAGGCTTGAATTAATTCCTTCCGTCCATCTGCAGAAACTTCATAGAAGAAACTGTGCTTTGCAAAATACCTGTTGAGTCACAACTGTTTAACTCATCCTCTAAAGAGCATTGACGCAATAAGCTGCTCAGCATTTATTTCATTGCATGTTCTATGATTATATTCTAAAACCAATGCGATTTTTAAATTTTTGAGACATTTGTGTTAGGAGACTGTATAAGCACCGGTTTCGGTCGTCCGCGCGCGCGCGCGCTTGCGTGCGTGTGTGTGTGTGTGTATAGAAGGGTTGGGCAGGGGGGGATGGGGGGGGGAGGGGGATAAAATGCATTATGGCAATCGCACATTTTCCAGGCATCCCATGATGCATGATGATGTCACCCGGTCTGCTATTAACATTTTCAGTAATGTTTTTGGGTATCACAAAACATGTTTTCCTAGAAATTTGAATCATTACAGTTATTTCTGTGCACATTAATTAGAAGGTTAAAGGATGTTGTATGCAGATGTTGTCAAAAATAAGTTATATTTGTCAAGATTCTATTATGGTAAATCAAAGCAAATGAAGCAGCATTGAAGTCACAGATAAAACCATCTTGCTCTTCCTTCTCTCTCCTTTCAATCCTCTTTCTGATATTCAATCCTTCTCTCTCCTTTTCTCCTCTTTCTGATATTCAATCCTTCTCTCTCTTTCACTCTCTTCTCATATTCAATCCTTCTCTCTCCTTTCACTCTTTCTGATATTCAATCCTTCTCTCTCCTTTCACTCCTCTTTCTGATATTGAATCCTTCTCTCTCCATTCACTCCTCTTTCTCATATTCAATCCTTCTCTGTCCTTTCACTCTCTTCTCATATTCAGTCCTTCTCTCTCCTTTCACTCCTCTTTCTCAAATTCAATCCTTCTCTCTCCTTTCACTCCTCTTTCTCATATTCAATCCTTCTCTGTCTTTTCACTCCTCTTTCTCATATTCAATCCTCTGTCCTTTCACTCCTCTTTCTCATATGCAGTCCTTCTCTGTCCTTTCACCTCTTTCTCATATTGAATCCTCTCTGTCCTTTCACTCCTCTTTCTCATATTCAATCCTTCTCTCTCCTTTCACTCCTCTTATATTCAATCCTTCTCTCTCCTTTCACTCCTCTTTCTCATATTCAATCCTTCTCTCTCCTTTCACTCCTCTTTCTCATATTCAATCCTTCTCTCTCCTTTCACTCCTCTCTTATATTCAATCCTTCTCTCTCTTTCACTCTCAATAAGCTGACAGAGTTCACCGGAGTTTATTAATCTTACAATGTATTTTGCCATTTATTAATGAGCAGTGGCGAGTCTAACAGAACGAGAATGACTGACTGAAATTTAAAAGGAAGAAAACAAAGCTCAGCCTAGTCGTTTATGTCACCTGTCGTGTCCTTTCCAAAAAATACTGTTGGCTCGGGTCAAAAACGATTCAGCAAGTCAAGTTTTGCCGTTCTTTTAACAGTTTATTCGCCACTCAAAGAAAATTGGATTCATTGATACAAGTCATGTGAAATTCTGTTATTCAATGTCGTCAATATTATCGTTGATGATGATTTTTTTTTTTTCCGGTCGGGATCATTACTACCATGTATTTTGCACAGTGATTTAGACAGCAGTTCTTATTGTTTCTGAATAATCGTTGAACGACAGTAACAAACGAACGGCTTATAAAATGATGAAACAAAAATAACAACAATAACAGTACATTAACAACAATATCAGTATCAGTATATACCCGCCGTGTATTGTTCGACCCGTGATTCTGGGGAGTGTATTGCCGTGGATTGGGGGAGGTACCCGGCACCCGTGGATCAGAGAGGATGCGACCTCAGATTGGAGGAGGCGCGGCCCATGGATTTGGGAGGTGTGATCCGTGGGCTTGGGGGAGGTACGATCCGTGTGGATTAGGGAAGCGAGCGGGGAGGGGTAACGTGGATTAGAGAGAGGTTCGACTCGTGGTATGATCTGTAGATTGGGGAGATGTGACCCATGGATGAGGGGGAGGTACCTGACTGTCAATCGGAGTAGAGGTATGACCCGTAAATAACACTTTTTTTAAAACCGTAGGAAATGCTGAACAATTAAGTAGTGGGGGGGAAAGTAGTGCAGGCTAACAGTTCTTCCATCACTCACTATAGTAATGACTTGGCAAGATTTGAACTTGAAAACAACCGTTGCTGTGCGTGAAGTATGACGCACCAGTCAGTGACGTGGAAGCAGATGGGAGACGAACTGTATGAAAGGAGTGAAAAACGAACGGGGAAAATACACAGAGTTTGTTAACGGACTTATTAGTATGCATTATTCACAGATAAATCAATACATTGTTCAGGGTCTGTAGTTTTGTGCCGCCCGCCCTCTCCTCCCCCCCCCCCCAGACCCCCCCCCCCCCCCCCACCCCCCCCCCCCCCCCCCCCCCCCCCCCCCCCCCCCCCCCCCCCCCCCCCCCCCCCCCCCCCCCCACGAGAGATGTGAGGGATCCAGCAGTAGAGAGTGGTGCTGAGCAGACCGCCACGGTCACCTGTCAGCTCGGCGCCTCCTTCCTCCTGCCCACTCACCCCTTCCCCCAGTCCTCGTTTCCCTTATCTCCTCTCGCCTCCATTCTCCATATACCCGCCCCCCCCCCCCCCCCCCTCCACCTCCAATCTACTACTACACCACCACCATCCTCACCCACCCTCCCTGAGGGACTCATCCGCCATTTGACACACTCGCACACATCCAGCAGGACGCGAAAGAGGGAAAACGAAGGAGAGTCGGTGAGGGGGTGAGGAGGATGTGTGTGGAGGGGTGGGGGGGGGGGGAACGGTGTGCCATGACAGCGGGGGAAAAGGGAGGGGGGGGGGGGGGAGGGAGGAGTGATCGAGCTGGCGGGCGGGCGGGCGTGTCGCGCCGCGCTGTGTGGACCCACGCGACGCTGGCGGCGCTCAGTTCAGGTGTAGTCGCTGTGGCGAGCGGAGCGTCGCCTTTTACATGCCCGGGTTTACTACCACATCCCAGCGTTTTTTTTGTTTTTGTTTTTTTGTTACTCTCATCTTATACAGGGAAGTTGATGTTAGTGGTTCTGTTTCTTTGTTTTTTTTTTTTTTTTTCAAGCCTGCCTTCTCGCTATCTTGCCAATGGAGTTTTCGTTTTCGAGGAGAACAGCGGAGTTGAAGATGGTGAGATTTATCGTTTGCCCGGGTGGTCGGTTGAGGAGGGCGCACACACACACACACACACACCTGTGGGACGGACAGATCTTACCGGAACTTGAGGCTGGCGGGACCCAGCGGCGGTTTGGGGGCTGTATACAGGCGTGTGTGGCGCTCTGGCCACCAGTGTAGGTAAGAGTCGGTGAGTAGTGTTCGAGCGTTATTTTAGCCTACGGGACGGTCAGCAGAATGCTAGTCATGACAGTTGAATTTTCCCTTCACCGTCGTGGTGGCTTTGTGCTTGCTTTTTGTTACGTTTGTGGAGGGATCCTGGTCGTTTGAAATGCTCTCGGTTAGGCTAGTGCAGATGATTTCGTCCGAGATCGTGTCAAGATCAGTTGAATTGTGGTAGAACTCTTGTGATAAGGTCCCTGGGCAAAACGTCTTGAACGAAATCTTTCGTTGTGAACGTAATGTGTTAACTTGTGTCGGTTGGGAATGGTGTTGACGAGTGAGGGGCTTCGCCCGTGTGCACAGAGCCAGCAGTCCATACAGCGCGGGCTGCTCGGTCATGGTTCGACATTTCTCACTCCTTGACAATTCGCCGTTTCCAATCCGGTTTGCTTGCCAGGGAAAGCAGCTCGTTGCGCTAGCCGTGTGACGAATGGAGTGGGTGTAGTGTGTCGTGCGTGTGTGGAATAGTTTACCGTAGGTTGTTTGCCTCTAGTTCGGTGGTCTAGCGTGACTCAGAAAGGGGGCTGCACCTACCGTCACGTAGGTTCCCATGAGAAAGGGAAGTAGGCCGCGCAGAGTCGCAGGTGTCAAACGGATAGAACGGAGCGCTTTGCTGTGATGTGTGGCCCTGTGGGGGAGGGGGGGGGGGGGGGGGCATAGTCGGTCTTGAAGCCTTTCTTAGTAAGTTTGACATGAATTCAGTTCAGTTAATGCTGGTGATTTCCCAAACCGGTTGTGGATATTGTTTTGACTATTTCAGTTTGTCGACAGTGTTCGGTTTTATGTCATGAGTGTAAGAACTGTTCGGTTCAGTGCTGGAAAACGAATGAGGATAGTTGCAAGGCGGATGTAGTGAGTATGGGAGGAAAGCGGATGGCTGGAAAGAACTATTGTTTATTCACACTGAAACATCTTTTATAATCAGTGCATAGTGAGCTTTAGCTGGTCACAGTTTTAACAGTTTGTTGTGAAAAACTGCTCAGACTTCAACTGGTGATGTGTACAGCTTAGAATCTCGGTTGTGAGTCGTCACTTTACCTTGAAGACAATGACGATGTCAGCGAGTATCAAAAACCACGAAACTTATGTCACACTGAGCTCTACCGCGAAGCGCTGCATGGTGATAGTTTTATCTGTGATTATCTGTGACAACCCACAGTTCAGCCACTGTTTGATAATGGCGGTGGATCACATCGATGCACTTTCTCTGCCGTCCTGATGGATCTCTCTCCTGGCCGATGGCCCTGTCGATAGAGCCTTTCCAGCCTTGCAGCCAGCGGATTGGCTGATGTGTGAGAGAGGAAGGGGGGGAGGTATAGAGGAAGGGGGGGGGGGGGGGGGGGGGTGTGGAGAGGCCTTGTGAATCAGGCTTTCCTATTCCAGCCTGCATGGTTGAGCGACTTGACGATCACGGGGTCTGCTTCTGCAGGGCTCTCTTTAGTGTGACGGGGACGGAGGGAAAAAGAAGAAGGGGGAAAAAAAGTCGATGTTAGCCTCAGACAAAGAACTCTTTGGGTTTTCGCATCTTTTGAGGCTGGCTTCAGGACGGTGTTGCTCCGTGCAGCCCAGGCCAGATGCTGTGTCTGTGTTCTTTGTTAGTTGGTTTCTTATCCTCCGGGCTGAAGCATGGTCACAGGGCGTTAAGGATGTGTATTCGTTCATCCCCGTCCACCATCTGCCTCAGACAGGTGGATCCCAGCCGACAGCCGTCCGTTATACCGATGAGAACAAGGTGACTTGACAAGACTAAACCAGGGATCAGATCGTTGACCTGTTCGTGTTCAACAAAGAAAAAAGCTTTACGTTGTGCTTTGTGTGTGTGTGTGGTAAACTACTCTGTAAGTCAGTGAATAGCTCTTTATGAGAGGTGTGTATAGTTAGGCGCTGAACTTCCAGTTTAGGAAAAGACGAGACCGTGACAGTGTTGGTGGCTTTGTTTAGCCTGGAAGGTGAATCATTGTTGCTTCGTCAGGATGGTGATTCATTGTTTTGTCGGCTCCTTCAGGGTCCACCTTTCATGTGTTGACTCACAGCACATCATGCCCTATCATAGACAGATCGGTTTCCTCATGGGAGAAAATACAAATAGTTGAATATAATCAATAAGTTGGCACATCGGAGGGCCGTGTTTTGAGGCAACTAAACTCTTCGTTGTTTGAGTGCTGGTTGATCGACGTTTTTGCCAAGTATGGGCTCTGTTGTTGCTGAAGTGAATGCAGATTTGGTCTACAGTTGATTCTCGGAATGAACGTCCGTAATACTACATTCTGTGGACTGTCGGTTTTAGTCGTTACGGAGAGGTTGACCTGTCTGTGTGCAAACTGCCAAACCGTCCGAATCCGTTGACTCTATTCTTTCAGTCCGTTTCACCGGAGATTTGGAGAGAGAGACGGGAGGGAAAAGCCGAAGATTGGGGACCTGGAGAGTGTTGACCGGGAACAAAGGGCAGCGGGTTTAGTCAGGGAAGCCTGTTAGTGATTGGCCTGCAGGGACCACGCTGGCAGTGGCACATCCGGAGGGCCGTGTTTGGAGGTGGTTCTAAAGCCTATACGCTGTAGTCAAGGAGCTAGTTTTAGTCCCCCCCCCCCCCCCCCCCCCACCCCTTTCCCCAATACCGTTGGTTTCCCACGCCATTATCCCACAGTCCATAGGCAGTGATCATAACTTGTCATGGAGTTCAAGCAGCTAGCCCAAGAGAATCCCCAGGCTGTGGTCTTTGTGTTCATAGGCTATAGTCAGAGTTAGTCATGCTCCCAGATTGTGGTTCTTGAGTCCTCGTCAGGCTGTTCATAAACTGAAGAATAACTTCATAAGTTGCGTAGTCGGCACCGTGGTCCTAGAGTCGGCAAAGAGTAGTCGTAAGAATTTGTCCTCGAGTCCATAGCTGCTGTTGTTGAGTCCAGAGGGGGCACCTTGGAGTTATCCCTGGAGTCTCTATTGTTAGCCCCGGATTACCCTGACTGTGGTCTTAGAATCCTAGCGGATAGTCATTGACCCCCCCCCCCCCCCCCCCCCCCCTCCCTCCGGCTTTTCATCTCATAGTCTTTGTCACCTCCCCCAGGTAAGCCGACGACGTTTTCCAGGTTTGGTTGGTTGGCGGTCACGCCGCACGGTGCGTTTTTCCGAGTGAAGGGGGGCGCGGGAAACCTTCAGTGTGGCCATAGTATACTAACGCCTTCAGGTCCCGCCCTGTGTTAGCTCTGCCAGTTTTTTTTTTTTCCCGTACTTGAGATCTGGTATTGAAAGCCCTGTTAAAATGAGGTCACCGGACTGATTCCCTCCCCAACCCCCCCGCCTCCTCCCCCCCCACCCCAACGTTGAAGTAATCTGAGTAGATGGCACAAGTGGTGACGTCTAGATCGTGGTGCAGATTCTTTTAAGGATTGCTGGTAATGACAGTAACACTGTCCTTCATTTCAGTATTGTTTTTAAGTGAGCCGATTAGATAACATCAACTATGCTACTCAAGTATAGTTGTCACGGAATTTTTCTTTAAAGACCTCGTCTTTTCGAAGTGGTGAAAACAGCTACGTGGGAATATTCTCTTTTTAATCGGACGTATTCGTGTATGGGTGGTCCCCTTTTTAGTTTTTCATCTGCCTTGCACATTGAATCAGAAGACAGAAATGCACAGAGGAATTTAAGAAAGGGTATCATTTCCCTTTTGATGCAGTTTTAGAGGCACCTGTTGTGAAAGTTTCAGGCAAACGTATCGGCTTTATATCTGATAATGACATGGCGACATCGGGGTATGAATGTGAACTTTTTTTTTCACGAATCAACATTTAAAGTATTGCACTTCTCCAAATGAAGTGTGTACACATTTTTTGCGTCAGTGCACTCTGACGCAAAGCCGTCGACTTCGCTAAGTCAAATTTGTGGCTAAGTGAGCGACAGTGCGTGCTCTTTGTCTCGACAGAATTATTGCGGCACTTGGAAATTGCCTTCTTAGAGTGACGTATCGTTGACAACGTATATATATATATAACTAAGTCTGTGTTTCGAGCGTCATTGTTTGAGAAGAAGAAAAGCGCGTGGCACGGAACAATCACGCAGGCAGGCGTGACAATGTTCCCGGGTCAAGTTCCTGCTTGAATCGTGGAAAAAGACGCCTGTCGGCACTGCCACTAATCACTGCATGTACAGAACTGATAATGGGCGGATTGAAGGGGACAGAAACCCGCCAGAGATTGTATTCGCCTTGACAATCTGGGCCTGTCCCCGTTGTCCGGAGGTGCGGATCTCTCTGGTCTGGGAAAAGCTCCGGGGTTTTGGTCCTCGTGTGTGTCTGAAATACACGGCGAGAGATAAGCGTTGACAGGCTGTGATTTGGGACCGGAGCCATGGACGCTTCAGCGGTCTTTGTGGGCTCAAGACTTGTTATGGCATGCCAGTAAGTTAGGTCGCCCCTATAGTTCTCTGCCCCCGCCCCTCCTCGACCTCCTTCCACTCTCCGTCCTTCCCTCCCTTTGCTCAGCTGTCCTCGCGCGTGATTATGACAGGCCTCGGCCATCATTAACAAAAGGTAGCATTCGGCCATCATTCAAAAGGTGGCATTCGACTAACTTGGTTATTCATTCAAAACAGAGACAGAGGAATGACAAACTAGGTTATCTGAACAGAGATGTGGGAATGACGTTTCTGTTTGTTTATAACAGAGACGTGGGGGTAAATGAAAGTAGGCTGTATTGCTTATTCATGACACTTGCTTCTGCAAAAGAGCAGTTTTAAGCGTTAAAAGACTTGCTGTCTTTTTATTGGATTAAAAGATTTCTAGTTTTCCTGCTTTGCCTGCTTCAGTCTTCTGCTACTTTCAAGCTGTCCCCGGGGCTCTTGCTTTGTGCTAACTGTATGGACACAGGTGACATGGTTTGGATGGTGTGTTCCCGTACAAAAAAATCGGTGACTCGTTTCTCGTGTCTTTGGCCTTTCAACCGAGGACAGGTTTGGCGATTCCCTAGTGTGTTCCCGGCTTTCTTGCAGAGTTATGGGCCAGCGCATAGCGCGATAATGGGTTTGTGGCGACGACAATAGGTTGTGGACAGTTTTATGACTTCAGGTGGGTCAGGCTTTGAACTGGTTGGGAACCAGGAGGGCGGCTGAGTGGAGCTGTTGACTTTAGATCTTTACGACCACTCTATGACCCGGGGCCCTTCATCGGGCAAAGTAGGTCGTGCCTACGAGTCAAGTCTGGTCCGGGTTAGGTACGATCCCCGAGAAAAGAGACAAAAACACGGAGCCGACTGAGGAAAACTGGGGGGTTTAAAGTGAACGTTCCTCGCCGTATTGCTGCTTTTTTTCGGTTTTCATGATCCGGGTGGAGATGGTGTTTAGGGAGGTTTGGTAGAGAGGGTGTTGGGTCCCGCTGTTGACGGCCTTTCTTTGTCTCAATGGAGATCATGTCTGGGTGGCATGCTCCGAGTCTCATTATGGTCAACACCGTTGCCAGTCCCTTGTTCTTAGTCAGGCCATGGAGCGTGCGTAAGACTAATGGACAGGGCAAACAGAATTTGCAGGACCAGTGGTCGGTCGGGGGGGGGGGGGGGGGGGGGGGGGGGGGGGGGGGCGGGCGTTGGTGCCCCCGGTCGGGTCGGGTCACGTTGGATTGTAAGTCCAGGTCACACAAACATGGTTGTGTGTGTAGACATTGCCTCTTGGGTCGCTAGCTTGTGGCAGATAAGAAGCGTATCCAGGGGAGGTAATTTCCGAGGGATCTGCAGTATCGGGTGGTGGCGCCACTCCAGTGGTTGTGGGTCCGGCAGCCTGGGGTGAGAGGCGCCGGAGGAGTGGGTTGTTGGTCTGCCAGCTGTTGCCTGGGGTCGTGTTCTGTGCTGTCTTCTGTAGAAACGCCACTTCAGGCTGGTTTGCGTTTATAGTACCAGGAAAACGGGAGGGTTTAGTCACTCGGTGGTCATCGATAACAGAACGTGTAGGTGAGGGGGTGGGCGGAAGGCGTGGGATGTGGAACACAAGGGCGGGGATTTGCAGTTCTGAATGATAATATCTCTCTCTCTCTCTCTCTCTCTCTCTCTCTCTCTCTCTCTCTCTCTCTCAGATAAAGAAACGGGTCGAATTAGGTCGACAACCGCGGAACAATGCAGATTTAGACCTCTAAGTGCTGCGATACTCGGACAACAGTGCATTAAAACAAGCGGCTTAGAAATGCACTTCTTTGCTAGGTGCTTGCCCCTTCAGTCCACAGTGAGTTGAGGTACTAAACGACCAAGGAAGTGGAACGTTTACTTACCTTCCTCTTCACCGGCAAAAGTGACAGGAACTCTCGAAAGCTGGCGTTCTAGTGCGAGTTGCCGGCTGACAAGGAAATGCGAGAGCTTAAAGTTTCTGTGGTAAGTTACGGTTAGGGGGGAACATGGCTGAAGTGCCCAAGTTACTGTGCGCGTACCAGTTACAGAATGACAAAGGAGGTTGGGACGTGGACGGGGCGTTGGGCGTTATCAGTCTTGAGCTTTGTGAACGCGTCCAAAAATTTGAATCCGACTTTGTCATCTTTAAGGACTGTTCTAAACTTGTAAATTTTGTGTGCCATCTCGGGGAATTGCGCTTCGAGGAAACAGTAGATATATTCTCTCTCTCTCTCTCTCTCTCTCCCCCCCCCCCCCCCCCCCCCCCCCTTCCCGTCTCTGCCCTTCCCTCTCTCCCTCCCTTTCTCTGTCCCATCAACTGATAATCTGACAGATTATAGATTGCCATATTAGGGGCCTCGGTGGTTTATGCGTTTGGTTGGGTTGTTTTGTTCTTCGTGTCCATTCTTTGCTTGGATTTTTTTTTCCTTTGGATATTCCATGTCACTCACTGTATAGCGTTTTGCTCATTTCCATGTTTCCTTTTTACTGGCTTCAGTAGAAGTTGGCTGTAGAATTTGCTATATCATGCAGCACGTCAATGATCGGTGGTTTTATTTTCAATTTTTTTTTTTGGACGCACAATTTTGATTCTGCAATTGTTCTGCTTTGCCCTGCACTGCTCGCCACCGATTCACCACTGCTCTCGCCAGGGAACCTGCCACCACTGCCCCCGGAGTCCTGGGGAGACAGACCAGGTTTGGGTCGACGATGATGGAATGGCCGGCTCTGAGGGCATCTTACCTAACAGCATTAGACTTGTGTCGGCATTTTCTAATACTGTCAGGTAAAGATGTCTGGAGGGTCGGCGTGTCATCTTGTCCAAATTGCGCACTGGGGTTCTTGTTAGCGTGTGTTTCTTTCTTGTCATTGTCTTGTCGTGCCCACGGGTCAGGCTGTTGACGCTGTTCCTTGTTCCCTTTTGAGGCGGGGATTGTGTGATGTATGTCGTTTTGGGGAAGGTCTTTTTGTGTTCGTGTCCCCCACATCTCTTGAGGATTTTTCCTTCGGGGGCCTGGTGTATGTGAGTTGCTCAGGTGTAACCCAAGTTGAACGTTGAGGAGTTTGCAGATTCCCGGGTGAAGTTGGCTGTGCTGGCTGAGGAGGGGACGGATGGAAGGTGGTGTGGAGGTAGGTCTGATCCGCAGGTGAGTCACGCAGGTAACGAGAGAACTGCTGACACGCTAAGTAGGCAAGAGGAGGAGGAGGAGGGGGGGTGTGCATTGTTAATTATTGGATTGGAGAGAGGGGGTGTAGGTAATGACTAAGCCTAACAACGTTTTTTGTTGACAGATTTATTGTCATAGATACTGGGGTATTGTGCAAAGTTGCACGGCAGAATTTAAGAATTTAGAAAACAGAGGTAGGATGTTACTGATTTCAGAATAAGATGATTTCTTAGTTTTAGGTTGACAGTGCTGACTTCCATTAAATTTTTGTTATGAATATTATTTGAGACCAAAGTAGTTTTCAAGTATTATTATTCAGCTTATTGGGTGTTACAGTTCCCACTTTGCCGGTTTCCATCGAACAGAATGTGAAAACGCCTTTTTTTTCATACCGTGTTGTTATGAATGCCGTGACACTCCAGTGACATCTCGAGCACTAGGCTACAAACTTTTTACTGGATGGTGTGGGTAGACTGTGATCCTATCAGAATCATTTGTCAAGAGAGGAACGCCCCCATTTCATAGCGCGTAGTGCAGCCGGGTGGCACGTTTGAACTTGCACACGTAGATGTGTAGCCGAGTCTCGGGGGTAGGAACCGAAATAAAACCGTGGCGATTGCAAGCAGGAACTTTTCATAGGGGGGCGGGAGGGAGGGGGGGGGGGGGGGGGATAGCAGTTTGGGGGCTAGTGTAACCGAGGACTATGAACCATTTCTTGTTTATTATGGGGTGGGGGTGGTAGTAGTTTGCAAGGGTATTCCGCAGGAACTTCTTATATTCAAGGAACTCCTTTCAAATGCGAGAAGCCGACCGTGTGAAATTAGTCCGATACCACGTCATGAAGTGTGAACCGACAGCTATCTGGGTATTGTAGGCGCTGTTGTTACTGGTAGTTAATATGGATGTTTAAGACCAGTATCCATATATATCACCGGATAATTTGTCAGAAGAGAAAGAGACGAATTAGAATTAAAATGTGCCTTGTATAGCTTGTATGCTTGCTGTTGATTGATAGAAAGCTTTGTTTCAAATTGGCGGTCACAAAGTGTACGTTCTATACAATTATACCGTAGGTACAATGAATCGCGTTATGTATCGTGAAGTTACCTACACTTGACTCCATTCCCCCCACGCCACCCCACTGCAACCCCTCCACCGTCGTTTCCAGCAAGACCATCGTTCTGCGTCACAGTGTTCGCTTCAGCGACTGAAAGAAAAAGTGCAGCGCGTAAGCAGAAGTATCGCACTTGTTAACTTCAATGAGTTCCAGTTATAAAAACTGAAGAAAACGAAAATGCTGCAGGTAATCACAAATATCTCAGTTTTGCTTCTCTGCGTTTCAGCTATAAAACTGGGGGAGAAAATTGAAATCTAGCTTTTAGGCACAAAGATGATGCTGTTCGCTTCAGTGAGTTCCAGTTATAGAACTAAAGGAGAATTAAAATGCAGCACAAAAGCACAAATATCACACTGTTAGCTTCAGTGAGTTCCAGTTTAAAAATTGAAAAGAAAATTGAAAATGCAGCACAAAAGCACAAATATCTCAGCTGATAGCCTCAGTGAGTTCCAGTAATAAATTGAAAGAAAATTCAAATGCCGCGCATAAGCACAAATATCTCGGTTGTTAGCTTCAGTGAGTCCCGATTATGAAACTGGGAAGAAAATGGAGATGCTGCACACTGCAACAAAATATCAAGTTACAAGGCGTAGTTCTGTGGATCTGAAATGCTGAGGGTTTTTTTTTTTTTTTTTTTTTTTTGTCCCTCTCATAAATGTGAACAAAAGGTGTCATGATGGGCCAACTGCTGGGAGAGAGAGTGGCAGGCTGTAATGATAATAAGGGCTGTGAAATAGGGCCGTGTCTGGCAGCTGCTGCTGTAATGATAGTGTCCCCCCCCCCCCCCCCCCCACACACACACACTCATCCACTTTCCATCCCTCACCTCCCTACCTCCCTATCCCTCCTCCGCTTCCTTCGTTCCCGCTCTTCTAAGTCCTCCCTTCTCTGATGGTGGCAACGGATCAATACAGGCTCCAAACAGATAGAGATTAGTGGAGTGGTCTGTGGTTTGGGCAGATGGAAGGGGGAAGATTGGGGGGGGGGGGGGGGGGTGAGTTATGTGGGCTGGCAAGTGCACGCACGCAGGACTAATGGGTGGAACAGGGTGGTGGGAAGAAAGGGAGAGGGGAGGGGGATCGGATTACCTGGCCCCGGGGGGATGTCTGGCCTGAGGCTGTGTGTGTCGCGGTAACCTGGTGCCCAAGGCAACAGGCTTGTTGCTGTGGAACCTTAGACATGTCCCACCTTCAGTCCCCCAACCATGATCCCCCTAACTCCACCCCCACTCCCTTTTCCCATCTCCAACCTTCCTCTCTCTCTCTCTCTCTCTCTCTCTCTCTCTCTGCGTTTACAATACCACTTCCACACACTCTTAGCAGTACGGCCGGTATTACATTATGTAGTTGATTTCGTGAAGCAGTCCATTAGCTAATTAACAGGGAGACATGGTAACCGCATTATGAGCGGGTGAGCACAGACACGGTGTAGATGTTTCCAACGAGAGAAGTAGTGTTGGACTACAACTTAACAAGGGAGAGTTAGTTATCATGTAGCCTGGCATCGGCCTTGTCCAATATAAGTTATATTTATGGTTGCGTCATCAGCCGAGTGGGTTTTTAACGCAGTGCAGTTCGGTGCAGATTATGTGTTTGCCATTCTTTGTGTATACTCGTATTTGTGTGCCAAATATTTAAGGATCCCTTCATAGTTTCCGTACTTAAAAATAATGATTGGAAATCCATTCGATACAGATTAAGTCGTTCTATACAGATTGAGTGATTACCGTGTAATATATATATATATATATATATATATTTATGCCCATATTTGTACAAAATATGTTATGTAAGGGTCCCTTCATAGTTCCCTAAAACAGTCGATACAGATCTGGAGATTGCCATATTGATTATAGTTTAATTATACTCCTTATTGTTCCATATTTTAAGGATCACTTAGTTGTTTCCTTCCATGTATATACATATAAAAAAAAAATAAACCACAAAGCCATTAGCTAATTAACAAGGAGACGTGGTAGCCACATGATAAGCGCGCGTGGGCACACTCGCGGTATAGGTGTTCCAGTGAGGGAAGTAGTGTCTGTATCTGTGTTTGTACACAGACTTGAGCGCGCACGCACACGCACGCACACACACACACACACACACACACACATACACACACACACACACACACACACACACACACACACACGCGCGCGCGCACACCGTTTTAAGTCTCTCTCATCGTCAGGAACCCCAAGCTGCAAGCAGCGAAAATCCAGCTGTACAACGGAGCTACTGTGTGGTACTGAATTTATCAAGCTTTAACTTAAGAACAACCAAAACCAGTTATCACTTATACACCATTTTGTAAATACCACACAAATTTATTCCGAACGGACACACACACACACACACACGCGCGCGCGCGCGCGGACACACACACACACACACACTCACACACACACACACACACATCCACACTCGGACACATTCACACACGCATGCTTGTAGTGCCAAGCGGCGACAGTGTCGTACTAACGACGGTTGCCGTTATTAGAGCCGCTCTGGCGATGGTGCGGACTGCTCGTTGTCGTCCGAAACTCGTTGTCCAAAAATGTGTGCGGGTTTGTCTGGCGATCAGTTGAGAAACAAAATGGCTGAAATGAAATGTACAAATTTTTGAAGCAGTTGTGCCATTGCCGTAAGGGATTTCTTTTTTTCTTTTCGCGCAATAATGATTAGGACGTGCAAGTTCCAACCTTACCTTTACATAGGCTATGATTTGCTGTTCGTCCAGCGTATAAATTAGTCATAGGAATTGCGTCAACAAGATTGTCGCGAAGACACAATACGTAATGGACTGTCGAGTCTTTTTTTTTTTTTTTTTTTTTTTTTTTTTTTTTTTTTTTTTCAAAGCCGTATACCAGCAGTTTACCCATTGGAATAGTTTTTGGTGTAGTGTACACACTTTCCGTAAGAAATGAGTTTCTGAAAGTCCTTCATGGGATTCAAACCTGTGACCTGCTGCATGCCATATGCGTATTCTATCCACTCGACCACAACACATTCTGGCTGATGTGCGAGTTCTTTTCGTGGTTTTACGTGTACGGTGTCGCTTCAGCTATGTAGTTGGCGGCTGTAAGCTGTAGCAACACTTGGATCGTTTTCCATCGATTTTCTCGAGAAGTTAATACGGAAGAGTTTGGAATCGCTCAGTACTGGATCCTGGGGTGTACACGTTGAAGAATGTGCACTGAACTTCCGGCGTTGAATGCTCGGATTTTTTTTTTTTTTGTTTTGAGAGAGACACGCGCAGAAAGAGATTTCTTTTTTTATACCGTTCAAAATCGGCTAAAGATATGATTTTACTGCTTCACCAACTGGAGCGTGAATATGTTTAGATAATACAAAGGAGTGAAAGATTGGAAAGTAGTGTTTTGTTTGTTTGTTTGTTTGTTTGTTTTTTGTTTGTTTTAAGGTGGTAGTAGTCCATAGCTTTGAATTCAAGCATGAGATGCAGCATGTACATGCCGGTACCCTCATCCCGAAACTCCCTCTCTGCGAGTTTTTCTGTGTGTGTGTGTGTGTTTACATTTTGCATTCCTAGCCACCTGAATATGGGTGCTGGTGTTCCGAAAGAACCGTATTCGTGAATACTTTCTGACCTCATATTTTGTTCACAGTTGGATTTAGGTAAAACATCGAACAGAAGCGAGTTACTTTGATCGTTTTTAGGTTCTCGGATTTTTAAACGACTACCTCGCCAAGCGTGACCGTGTAGCTCATCAGTAAAGAGTTATGCCAGTCTGGCGTGGAAACCCACCAAAAACACTGTTCAGCGACTTCCTCATGTGCACTGCGCTGCATTTCTTTGAAGCTGCGCCCACCGGACCTTTATGAATGGATGGTCGGCCTGAAATAAGAGGTGGGACGGCAGTTAACCGAGCCCTGTTGAACACGGACAAGTCAGATTCGGGAGGTCGGATCGACCGGTCATTGCGGTCAACAGTTGTGTTATAGGATCCGTGGTCCTTTCCCTTCATTTCCCACTCCTCACCCTCGCCCCCAGTCCAGCTGTAGCATGCCAGTGGTCTTCTCCACGCCCGTGCTCCGTACTTGTCTCACAGCTTGGGATGTGCATTGAGAGTTGCACGGAGTTGGCGTGAACGGTCAGCGTCTTTGTCTTGTACACATGCCATTTACTGTGCTGTGCCCGACGTTTTAGTTTGTAACGCAAAACGGTTTTTTAAGGTTGTACAAATGTCTTTCTAAAACCGAAAGGCAGTTGTTGTTTCCCCCCCCAAGTCTTTCTATGACTTGACCCTCCAGTTGTGTTTTTTTTCCCCTCCAACACGCACTTTGCGCACTATGTCACCGTGAAATATGACAGAGCCGACCACGGACAGGGATCGTTGGAACCAGCGAGCAGTTCGTGATGACGGCATATGTTACCGGAGGTCATTGATCAGCAGGCAGAGTGTGTGTGTGATCGTAGGAACCAACGCACCCGATGACCAGGTAATCGTGGCGAAAGAGTTAGATGAACGTTGTAATCACAGTCCATTATCATCATTGTCGCTATTAATGAATTACTTGATTTACTGCTTGTATATTGTTGGATTATTTTTGCTTTAAAAAAAAAATTCAAGGCCCGGTTCTCAGGCTTGGAGGAAGTGACCTGTTGTTCTGTGAACTGGAGACTTGCCGTCGATGACGACACCGGAAAGTGAAAGGGATGCCGTGAATGATGGGGAAATGACAGGCGGGAAATGAAGTGGCGATATGAAAGCTGCACCAACGGCCCAGCTCATTTCCTCGGCCCCCCATTGATCGGGTGGCGTGGCCAGGCCAGATCTCTTCACCAGGACAGTGGGCAGGCTGAGGTCAATACTGCTTCGGCGTTGGCTCTGTTGACGCTGCCATTCAAACGCCTGACAGCCCTGGAAACGAAGGTCAGATTTAGAGCAGTGAGGCTGTCAGGACAGCTGACCTGTATTAACAGAGAGAGAGAAAAAATGACCTGCCTGTTGTACGGGTTGCGTAGTATGCTGTGGAGAGTTTGGGCTTAGCGTTGGGTTTGCGTGTCGTCGGTTGCGGTCAAACGTTCTCCTGCCACAATCTGTTGCTGCCCCTTACAACAGGTTAGAGGTGATTTTGCTCATCACAATAAACATTTGAGCAGACTCCCGACTTCTTAAGAGTCTTCGGATGGGATTATATATCGAAATCATATGTACACGAACATGAAAGAAAAAAGAAAAGACATGGACAATAAAGCATGAAAAAAGCATGAAAAAAAGACGTGGACAGTAAATTCGGTTCCATTCTTTGAACTCTGAAAAAGAGAGAGCGTTGGTGGGATGGATCACGCGAAACGAACAAACGGGGAAATCTTTGCGCACTTGTATGATGTGTAGACGTTTCTCCCGACGAACTGTAGCCACATGTTGGTGGATGGAAGATGGAAAGAGCTGTAAGATATAGATGTCACCAGTGTTGAACCTTGGATTGAAGTTCTGGCCGAGAAATTGGGGGAAAGGAAAGACAGCCAGTGGTGACCATAGCAATGAATTCTTGAGCAAATCGGAACCATCACATCATCTACATGCAACCCCCCCCCCCACCTTTTTTCCTCTACACACACACACACACGCAGGGGGGGGGGGGGGGGGGGGTACTGGAGGTTACAGAACACACGAAGTAATGTTGGTTGAGCAACTGGCATAGTGGAAAGTAGGGGGAAATAATATTGGCTGAAAGTCACGCGAAGCGAAAAGAAGGGGAAAACTGTCAACTGAACAAGACGCGTAGTAAAAAGTAGGGGGATGTAGTGTTGGTTGAACAACACGTTATGAAAAAGAAAGGGGGGGGAGGGGGGGGTAGGGATTGTAGTGGTCAAAAGTATGGGAAGAAGTGCAGGCTGAACAACACGTGGGGGGTGAAAGAAGGGGGGAGATAGTTACTGTCTGAACAGTATTGGAAGAAGTGCAGGCTGAACAACACGCGAGGTGAAAAGAACGGGGGAGATAGTACTGTCTGAACAGTATGGGAAAGTAATGCAGGCTGAACAACACGTGAGGTGTGAAAAGAAGGGGGAGATAGTTACTGTCTGAACAGCATGGGAAGAAGTGCAGGCTGAACACACGCGAGGTGAAAAGAACGGGGAGATAGTACTGTCTGAACAGTATGGGAAAGTAATGCAGGCTGAACAACACATGGGTGAAAAGAAGGGGGAGATAGTTACTGTCTGAACAGTATGGGAAAGTAGTGCAGGCTGAACAACACGTGGGGTGAAAAGAAGGGGGAGATAGTTACTGTCTAAACAGTATGGGAAAGTAGTGCAGGCTGAACAACACGTGGGGTGAAAAGAAGGGGGAGATAGTTACTGTCTGAACAGTATTGGAAGAAGTGCAGGCTGAACAACACGTGGGGTGAAAAAGAAGGGGGAGATAGTTACTGTCTGAACAAGACGCGTAGTAAAGGTAGGGGGATGTGGTGAACAACACGTCATTGAAAAAATAAGGGGGGGGGGGGGGAGTCAACATGGGTGGTAAAAAGCGTTGTACGACCATCTCATTCCCATCTGTTCGTTGGACTCTCGTCCCACTCTATCACCCGGCCATATCGCCCCTTCCCTTAAAAAAGAATTTTTTTTTTCTACTTTCAGGATAATATCAATGCGAAAGTAGGATGTTGAGTTTTATTTTCTACTCACGGGAGAAAGTGGAAGCGAAGAATGGGACTGATCGTGTAGGCTGAGCAGCTTGGAATTGTGAAAGGTTTAGAAAACACAAGTTTGTTTGAAACAATATGTTTTATTATTAAATGTTTGAACAATATGTTTTATTAAAAGTAGGAGAAAGAGTGTGTGTGGGCCGTGTTTGAACAATATGTTTTTATTAAAAGAAGCAGAAAGGAGTGTGTGGGCCGAACAAGAAGGATAGTGAAGGTGAAGCAGCAGTGTTGGGGACTCGACAGACACTTGAAAAAGGAAGAGAAAGGTCATATTGGGTTAAATGACACGTGTCATTGGAAGGGAAGGGGGGGGGGGGGGGGGGGTAAGGACAAGTTAACGCAAGTTATTTCGGGTTCGACTAACGTTGGATCCACCCAGGCCCATCCCACATTGCTGGGATGTTTCCCTCTCTCTGAATCCAGTGATCGACGGTGGTTATAATAGTCCAGTGTTCAGCTTGACGACCGACCGGCCTAGTTTGAAGACGGACGGGTCGGTTCGCACGTTGTGGAAATAGCTAAGGTAGGCAGGCACACACACAGCGTGCCAGGACGGTGCGGCGCCAAGGGTGGATCATTATCTATTGGAAGGTGGCAGTTATTTTAGGAAAGAGGAAGCTCCCCAAAGGAAGGGGGTGGGGGAAAGGGGGGGGGGGGGGGGGGGGGGGGGGGGGGGGGATGCCTGTTCGAACAGGGTTGAGAAGTCTTCTCATGTGGTTTTTTCCCTTTTCTTTTTTTTTTTTTTTTTTTTTTTTTTTTTTTCGAATGTTAATGTTCTCTTGACTGTCGGTGCTTTGGGAACCGCTGTGATGTGGGCCAAGACCCTTAGTCATGTTCACACCCCACCTCACCCCCGCGCCTACACTTACTAACTTCCTTTTTTTTTTGTTGTTTAAATGACTTGACATACACGCGGTGACAGCCGAGTCGGCTGGGCTATAAGCAACCTTACCTTACTTTACCATGCCTTACCTTACCTTACTTTCACTATTTCTGTCTCCGGAAGAAATCGACCATGAAAACTGTCAGGGGAAGAGAGGGAGAGAAAAAAAAACTTTAACCACTCTGTCTGTCTGTCTGCCTCTCTCTCTCTCTCTCTCTCTCTCTCTCTCTCTCTCTCTCTCTCTCTCCGTACCTCCCTTTCCCCTCTCCCTCCCCCCAGAATCTTAGCGGTCCCGAGAAGTTTCTTGCACCTGGCGCGGCAGGCAGTCAGGTGTTGGCGTCGAATGTCGGGTGGACCGGTGTTCTATGCACCAGTAGTTTTTGATGTCCGGGGCATGTCGCATCGTGTTCGAGGCACTGTTTACGGCGTTGTCTCCACAGGTCTCTGAAGAGGATAAAGAGTGCTGACACCAAGCTTCCTGGCTCGTGTTTATTAAGGGAGTGAACGATATGAAGGCAGCGAGGCGATAGGCTGGGGATGGGGAGCTTGGGTGCAGATGGTGGTGGTACCTACAGCAACTCCCAAGCAGGAGGCTGGATAGAGTCTGTGACCAAAGCGTGGTTCGCTTCGCTTCCAGTCAACATGCAAAAACTGGATACTGTCAAGATTAAGTTATATTTTCTGAATTTTCTGTTCCCGTTTTCTTCATCTTCAATTTTCTTTTCTTTTCTTTTTTTTTTTTTTTTTTTTTTTTTTTGGGGGGGGGTAAGTTCAAATCTTTGCGAAGTCATTACTATAATGACGGAAGAATTTGTTAGCCTGCACTTGTCTTCCTCCACTACTTAATTGTTCTGCATAAGATTAAGTTAAAAGTGTGGATGCATGAATTTTTATCATTTATTCTTTCAAACAAACGAAAAGCCTCTAAAGCACCTGAACGCTTAGGACATTTGTGCACGGTGTAATCCTGTAAACGGCGTTCTCTGCGCCATTACATCGGGTAGGCGAGGAACTTAGTTCGAGGTGGTGAGCGTTTGGGAAAATTTGTTTTCGAATACCTGCGTCAACTACGGTAGTAATACCTCAGCCAGGGAAGATTTGGTTTCACCCGCGTGTGTCGGCTGCGTTGGTTTGTCTGTTCACAAGTTGATCATAACGAAAGTGGGTGGAGTGTGGCCCCGGGATGAATTCATTACAGTTTAGTGCGGCTCCGGGTGATTGAACGGATCCAGGACTCCCACCCCCATCCCCCATCTCCCACCCCCATCCCTTTCTAATGTATTTGTATCTACGATCTTTGATCTGGTGGAATCCAGATGGTAACTCGGATCCAACAAGCAAATTGGGGGGGGGGGGGGGGGGGGGGGGGGTTGGACGTTGACTGAGATCTGCGCTGTCCCGGGCTCCCCTTCTAGTGTAAATGGAAACGAGCTAGTGAAAAACTCAACCGTACAGGACATTATGCACTCACAGTCATAAATACAAAAACCTCTTGACATTAAGTTTTTACTTCAGGTCAAGGAGGAATTTCGTTCGATGTTGCAAGCCTTTAGAGGTGGTGTGTGTGTGTGTGTGTGTGTGTGTGTGTGTTTTCCCCAAATTGTGTCAACGGTGTTATTATTCCTTCTTTCTCCCCCCCCCCCCCCCCCCCCTCCCCCCGACTGCTTCATCGGTCAATCGGCAACGAAAGAGGACCCTGTTGCAACAGGTTACGGCATGCATGACTCGGCACTGTGTCATGCTGATGGCCTCTCTCTCTCCTCGCTTGAAGTTAATGATATGCTTCTGTGCCCGGTTGGCGTCAGCCTGAACACATGCCGCTCAGACAAGGCTCGGAGAGAGGGTCGCCAGGGGGAGGGGAGGGAGGGGGTGGGTGGGGAGGAGGGGGAGGGACTGCGTAGGGATGGGAATGGCGTTTGAAATATTTCATCATTATGATCAGGTAGGGTGTGTGTGTGTGTGTGTGTGTGTGTGTGTGTTTTTCCTGCTTGATCCCCATACTTCGCATGGAGATTTTTGGGGGGTTAAAAAAAAATCCTGCATTTTTAACGGAAAAGGTTCAAGCAAATTTTGTTGAACTCGGTTGTACTTGATTTATTTGTTTGAGTTATTTTTTTTTAGAGTTGCTTGATACATCCTTTCTGATAAACTTGAGAGGATCCAAATTAATGTAACCGGCCCGTCTGTTTGATGGCCGTCTTTGTGTTTTTCTTCAAAGATTACAACTCTCAAGTACCTTGCTTTGTTTTCTTTTCCTCTCCCCAAAGTTAAAAAAAAAAAAAAAAAACAAAAACAAAAACGGGAAGGGATCATTAATCTGGCTACTGATCCGGATCCGCACAAAACATTCATTGATCCGTTCTTTGGCCACATTCCGCCTTTCCGCTCAGTTAGGTTATGAACGGTACATCACTGCGTGCGTAATGTTGCTGACGGACGTGACAAACCAACCGACAGGCAGGTGAATAATAGAACCAACCATGTGGGCGCCACCCCAACTCCTACCTATAAATATACGAATGATATCAAACGGGCCACGTTTCTTTTTCACACAGTGTTAACACGCTCCGTTTCTTCAAGCTGTAAGCCATGAATAGCTAGTGCGGTTGAACAGTGTTTGTGTCAGTGACTAGTGTTGTTGATGCACCAGCTCTAAAAGCTTTTTTTTTTTTTTCTTTCTTTCTCAAAGAACGTTGTTGAATAAATTATAATGACGTGTGGTACATACAACTAGAGGCGCTCGTCGATGGCGCAAACTGATCTGTCGTTCTCAGACGATTGACACCGAGTCATTGTAAGCGTCGGATATAGCAACATCAAAATAGGACTCTTTCCTATGGAAAACGCAACGTCTGTTTGGAGTGACTGTGTATATTGTAGAACTGGTAAGGAGACGGGGAGAGGGGGCAGATTGTTTACTGTCACCGGGTGACTGACCCAGCTGATCACGCCGACGCTCAGCGCTGCTCTTCAGCTTGAAGCTGGTGGTAAACATTTGATGATAGAATGATTGCCCCAAAGCAGTTCATCAGTTGATACAGAAATGACATTTTTCTATTGAATAGAAAGTGTGAAGCTACCGTTCTGATCTAAGCGTACAGATGAAATTGATGAAAGTTTTAAGTGATAAAAACGTGACGTGTGCTTTTTTTTTCAGACATCCTTCAAAACAAAACAAAAAAAAAACAAAACAAAAAACCATGGTTGGAAGTAACTTTTTCCCAGCCCAGGGGGGACGGAAGAAGGGGCCGGCAGCATTTACTCAACTAGTCAACAGTGTTGCAGATCTATTCAGTATCGGCCCACCATTAAGCCCCTCCCCCTTCCCCCTCCCCCACCCCCCCTCTCTCTCCCCACACTCTCTTCACTTTCGCTGGCAGTGGGAAATTTGACACCTGATGCCTCCCAAAGAGTCTGAAACTGAACGACCAAGAAATCCGAACGGGGACTATATTGTTTGTAATGATTGTGAGGAATTACACAAACGTAATGGATGTTTACACACACACACACGCACGCACGCACACACACACACGCACGCACGCACGCACGCATATACGCGCGCGCGCAGGTATGCTTTGGAAATGAAACATTGCGATGAAGAGTATTCGGATCGAGGGAGAGTGTAGGAATATTGGTGCAAATTTTATGCATTGGGAACATTGCGATGAGGAATATTCTGATTGAGGGAGAGTATAGGGAAAATTGATGCAAGTTTATGCATTTCTTGTGACCACAATTGTAAATTACGTTTTGGGATACATTCACCTTAATTTGAAGTAAAAATTTTGTTGTCTTAAAAACGGTAGATAGATTAGATAAGGACCATTTTCGCATAAAAAAAAAAATTAGATGAGGATCAAATGTCGAGTAAATAACATCTACCACTGGCGTCAGTAGTACTATTTATAGCAGTATTGAAATCAGACCCAAAACACCATGGAAATTGATTTTGTGTTTTGCAGTCGGTAAAGGCTTGAACCGGACACTCGGTAACCGCATGCAGGCGAGAATACCGGGTGAAAAAAAAAAAGCAGTGAGACGGTTTGAATAAATAATGTTTATCAGTAGGTTTTGTAGTGTTGTCCCCCCCCCCCCCCCCCTTTTTTTTTTTTTAAACATAAATAGTTATATTAGAAAGTACGGTTTGCCGCTTATACGATAGAAAATCGTAGAATATAGATGAGGCTTCCTCCCAAAGTTGTTATTACATAATTATTTACAAGCAGTGAGAACCCGTGTGTGTGTGTGTGTGTGTGTGTGTGTGTGTGTGTGCGTGTGTGTGTGTGTGTGTGTTTATCTGACTCATCAGTAGACTTGATTAACATCTTATAAAACGTATTTAATGACAGTTTACTTTGACTTATACAATGTCCGAAATCTTGGCAAAAACAGACGTACCTTGAAATTGAAATCTGAATTAATCTAGATCTTTGTTGAGCGCCATGTCTGAATTGAAAGCAGAACAGACATAAATTGAATTTGAAATGTAAATTATTGGTTTGGAACTTCGTAGAACGTCAAGTGATGTTGTAGGGCATGCGCAAAAAGTGCTAGTTGCGAAACAATAAGTAATGTGTTTTTTCATCACGATATACAACAAATCCACGATTTCAGTTGATAATTAAAAAGATTACGCAACATTTTCGAGCTCTCCGATTATTTAATAACTCGTGCTTGCAGTCAGTAATTAAGAACAAACTCGGAATTTAATCGGAGGAAGGCTGTGGGTAGAAATGACCGGTATTCAAGAACTGTGGGTCTTTTGGATTTTTTTTTTTTTAATTCCCGGCTGCAGACACAAAGTCATGTTAAGGTGAAAGAAAACATGCGCAACTCGTGGAAATAGCACAGCGCCTGCGCTGTGAGGAGCCGAGCTTTCTCCCCGTGCCACTCGTTATTTACCAGTTTCTGTTCTCTGTAATGGTCCGTTTTGCCATCAAATCCAGAACAGTTCTCTTTGTGTAATGAACGAAAATGCTTTTGTTGAAAAAGTTACAGTGCTTTAGTTTAAATGTTTACAGTGTGTTAGTTTAAATGTTTACAGTGTGTTATCCGTTCTTTATGAATGTTTACAGTGTGTTAGATTAAATGTTTACAGTGTGTCTTCCGTTCTTTATACAATCCAGAGCGAAATTGTCTGGTTCTGTTCCCTCGCACCGCCCCACTCCCCACTCTTGCCGTTTGCTCGTGTGTGTAAATGCCACATCGGCGCTGAAGGCGACTCATTGTTGCCACACAGGGTAGTGATAGGTAAAACATGGTGTATGTAAATGCCACATCGGCGCTGAAGGCGACTCATTGTTGCCGCACAGGGTAGTGATAGGCAAAACATGGTGTATGTAAATGCCAAGTTGTTGCTACACAGGGTAGTGATATGTAAAACATGGTGTATGTAAATGCCACGTTGTTGCTACACAGGGTAGTGATAGGTAAAACATGGTGTAGTAAATGTAAGTGCCACGTTGTTGCTACACAGGGTAGTGATAGGTAAAACATGGTGTAGTAAATGCCACATCGGCGCTGAAGGCGACTCATCGTTGCCACACAGGGTAGTGATAGGTAAAACATGGTGTATGTAAATGCCACATCGGCGCTGAAGGCGACTCATCGTTGTCACACAGGGTAGTGATAGGTAAAACATTGCAGAGAGGCTCGATACTCTCCGACAGGCCGTGCGTTGAAGGGCTGTTGCAAGCGTACGGGGGGAGGAGAGGTACAGGAGGCGAGGAGGGAAAGGGAGCGAGCGGCTTTGGTCCTTGTCATTGGAAGTAACGAATTGAAACGGTTTATCATAACAAGCTTGAGGTCTGAGGAGATTGAATCGGTGTTGACAGAACTAGCATGGAATGAAAGCGATTCTTTAACAACAAAGATTTAAACACCGAGCTTACAATACTTGTCTGTGACTCGCAAAAGTGCGGGCGCGAACACACACACACACACACACACACACACACACACACAGAGTTCCGAACGTTTAGAGGTCTGCACAGAAAATGAGCATGCGTAATAAAGTTATCGACGTCAATCGTTGGAAGCGATTAGACATGTTGGTTGTGGGTGGATTTAAAAACCTCGTTTATACTGTTTATAGCGAAATTGTTCCAGGGATATTCAAGTGAACGTTGAGCAATTGACATGAGGTGGAAGTAGGTGTTGAAAACCCTTAATGCATTTTTTTTTTAACCAAGCTAAGTTTGTTTCATATATTTTTTTTTAAAGTACAATGTGTATTTGTACACCGTACAGCAGTGACGCCAGCGTTTTGAAATGTGATCCCCTCGAGCCGTGTGCCAAGGATGAAAGGATAGGAGGCGTTGGATCGCTACAGTGCGCGTGCAATTAGTGCTGTGTTCCAGATTTAGGGAAATGGTTGTCGGCGGTATAGGTTGCTGAAATAGCCTCGTATAAAATGAACGCACTGCTGGTGTCTTTGCCCCCCCTCCTCCCCCCCCCCCCCCCCCCCCCCCCTTTATTGATGTGTCTGGAAGGGGAGTTGGGCGGTCGAGGTAAAACGAAGTGAATTTTAGACCGTTTCAGCATCTGTGTCATTTGGAGAGAGAGATTAAATTTGAGGCTGAAATTAGCTCGGCTGAGAGAACGAAACTTCATTTGTTCTATGTAGATGGTCATACAATGCATTTATTGATTATGTACTTATTTACTTGGTAGTCTGTCGGTTAGGTAGATAATGACATAATAGTAAGCAGAAGTCTGTTGGTTAGGTAGATAATGACAATAGTAAGCAGAAGCTTTATGGACAGGAATAGGCGTATGATAGTGTTTACAAAATTGGAACAGTGGTAAAATTGACATTGCATTGAGTAGGACAGAATTCAAAGGAATAGTGAGGAAGTGTTCAGCAGTTCTCAGAAAATGTTACCCCAGCAGATGTGTGACTAACACCATAGAAACACCATGTCGGTGTGTGGATGGCGCTGTTGCTGCACAGAGCAGTTCCATGCACTGCAGGCTTCAGTGTGTGTGTGTGTGTGTGTGTGTGTGTGTTTTCTCCTTCCAGTTCGACAGGTACGTTTCATTACCTGCAGACAGATCTGAATGTGTAGCGGAAACGGTATTATTGGTGTTTCTTGAAGGTTCATTTTGATGCCTCTGCCGAGTTCGGGGTGTTCAGCTGGTTTTGATTTGGAGTGTGTGTACAACGTGTTGGTGATGACGATCCTATTCTCTTACGGTTGAACCTTTTGGAAAGGAGAAAGAAGGAAAGCGAAGAGGATTGATGATGTATCCAGGAGAGAGAGAGAGAAGGAAAGCGAAGAGGATTGATAATGTATCCAGGAGAGAGAGAAGGAAAGCGAAGAGGATTGATGATGTATCCAGGAGAGAGAGAAGGAAAGCGAAGAGGGTTGATGATGTATCCAGGAGAGAGAGAAGGAAAGCGAAGAGGATTGATGATGTGATCCAGGAGAGAGAGAGAAGGAAAGCGAAGAGGATTGATGATGTATCTGAGTCTTCCCGTTTTTCCCTGCCTGGTGTGTGACTGACTGAACGTGTGGCCAAGCGCAGCGACAGCAGCACGCATACAGGGAGATGGTGGGAGGTTGTCGTAGATCTAGCTTCTGGGCCGCTCGGGCGCCACCTCTAGACACGGGTATCCGTTGGGTCGGGAGTTCTTGGAAAAGTCTTCGAGGTGAGTCTCTGCATGCTGTTTTTCCGGAGTACCGATTTTTTTTTTTTTAAAGAGATCAGTTTTATCTCTTGATTTTTCTAAGTATCGCAGTAAGCAGTGTAGGTGTTGAAGTGTGTTGCGATCTTTCAAGTTTTGTATGAAATTTGGATTCTGTTTTATTATTGAGCTGTTCCATGATCTGTAAGTTGGCAAGAACGGATCTTTCCTCAGTAGGTTTATGACTATTAAAATTTTAAAGTATGAATTCTTGGTTTTGGAGGGCAGGGCAACATTATTGTGGAATAGGGGTGAGAAACGATAGCAGGTGAAGCGAGTATGGGGATACAGATGTCGGCCAAGCTGACTTTGTTTTGCTGGAGATGTAGGAGCACGTAGAGATGTTTGTGCGCGCTGGTGTACTGTCAGCGGGCTGGAGGATGCAGGTGCCTGTCCTGAATGCGGCTAGCTACTGAACCATGATAGTACCAGGTCATCCAGTTTGTGCGATTTCTAAACGTTGTCTCTTATGATGAAGTCAGTTATTGCTTTTTTTTTTCTTTTTTTTTAAGCTAGGGATGGCTCTGCCTGTGAAAGCAATTCACTTACTGTTCTCAGTTGGACATTGTTGTTATGTTTGCTCAAGACTTTTTGTCGCAGGAAAACAGTTTGCGGAGATTGGCGTTTCATGCTTAAGACCTGACTTTGGGTAACTGCCAGAGACTACTACTTTTTTTTTTAATTCCTTCTGGAAGACGGCCAAACATCGGAGACGACAGTACCGCCCAGTCCAGGCTGTTCCCCTGCCTGGAATGAAAAAGAAATCGGGTACGATGTTTATCTAGCGATTCCTGCTTATATACTCTCTGCCTGTGTACAACCTTCTCCGGCTGGGTTTGGGTCCACTGACAGTCTCTTTGACCCTCTTCCTTCGCTTGGGTTTAGATTAACAGCTCTCTCTCTCTCTCTCTCTCTCTCTCTCTCTCTCTCTCTCTCTCTCTCTCTTGATTGATTGATTGAAAGGAGGCGTGGTTTACTTTCTCTGAACATTCCTTTTTCTTTATGCTCACTTTTTTTTTTTGCCTGGAGTATAGCCTGCTGGTGCATTCCTTCTTACAATTTACCCGCCCCCCCTGCTTCTCTCTCTCTGTCCACTCACACCCCCGCCCCCCCCCCTCTCTCTCTTTCTCTCTTTTTCTCTGGCTGGCTGGCTGTTTGTCTGTCTCTTAGTAGGTGATTGTAGAGAAACGTTCGTAGTATATACATATATACAATATCTTGGTTACATTTGAATTTTCGGTATGAAAGAAGTTCATTTCCGTGAGGTGTCCCATATAGGGCAGCGTGGCGATGGGACATAATGGAGAGAGGCTAAGGGGATGAAGCTGGTCCGTTTGGAAAGGGCGGAAAACCGATATTGAATGGATTATATAACCAAGACCGTGTTAAAGAAGCGACCCTGTTTAAATTTTAAAGGTGTTGCGTACCACATTATCGCAATCATTATCTTCATCTAGACGGTATTCAGACACTTGAAAGAAAAAAAAATCCATCATCATCTCACATTAATAGTGATAAAAAGTAACAGAGGAAAAAGTAAGAGCAACATTAGCAATGTATTCCAGTCAAATTTACCTCCGGATGTTTTCAGATCAGTTTATGTAAAATACTCTTCATGGATTTCTTTTGTTTAATTATGTATTTATTATCTGCTTATTCATGTTTATAAATTCATTCAATAATTTTGTAGTATAGTAGTATTTCCAAGCGATCACTTGAAGTAATTCTACGAATCTTCTTGAAGAGATTCAGGCAGAAGTGCTGCTTGCGGTGTCTTCAATTAACGGTGTGTTTTGGAGTTAATTTCTTTTTCTTTTTCATTTTTTTTTTTTCTTCCTTTCTTTTTGACTTGACCCTACCCGTAAACGTCGGGGATATTTTGAAGTAATCGCTATCTTTCTGCATTTACTTAGGATTCATGAACATGTTTGTTACACGAAAACTTTTATCATGTTTTCTTCATACAGATAGGTATTAAATGCCGGAATACTTTCCGCCCAGAAGAAATCATATAGCCGTTATAATGTTTCATTATTCTTACTACCGGACGAGGTTGCAGCCCCCCCCCCCCCTCACACTCTCCCCCCCCCCCCCCCCCCTCCATTCCTCCACCTCCGTTCTCCCTACCCCCTCTCTTTCTCGCTCGCTCGCTCGCTCATATTACTAATCCCTCCTCTCTCTTGTCATATAGCTAACATGAAAAGCTACCATGTAAAACTGCATCTATTTCCACCTGTGTACCATGAATATAAGAAAAATCTCTCTCTCTCTCTCTCTCTCTCTCTCTCTCTCTCTCTCTCTCTCTCTCTCTCAAATTGTAAGTGTAAATAATGTGGAAAAAAAAGGGAAATGCTCATTTTGTGTAAAAGTACTATTGAGAATGGGGAGCCATTTTGTAATTTTGTTGTCCAGCACTTGGACTTGAAAAATGTGGATTCGTTTACCGAAAGCATGGTAGTAATTTCAGTGAGTTTTAAGCTAACGCTGCTTATGGCTTCAAAGTATGAACATAGTCATACGAATCAAGAATTTTGCTACTGATGTTAAGCATTCAAAAGAAGAGAAATATCTGTATGTTCAGTGCTAATACCCCTGTTTGTTATGTTTCTGAATATTGCGACTGTTTGCCATCCAGAAATGTTTGTAGTTTTCTTTCCCACGGTTTGTGGGTTACGTTATGCTGGCATATCACTTCTTCACATCCCTTCATATGGCGTTTGATCCTTGTGAAATAAGTTCTGAATCATTTCTCCAACATTATGGACATGTATACTGTGAATAGTTCCTTTCATTGCAAGACATTAACACAGAACATGGAGAACACTTTAATTCAAATTTAAAGCGGATAGTCGTGGTGTGAAATCATAACATCCAGATAATCCGTCAGCAATACAGCGTGGATGTGCGAATTTGCTCCGATGGTCGACTTGAACTTGTGTCACAGCTAAGAATACCGAAAGTCGGCTTTGATTTCATGTAGCATGTTGCGGTATCCAAAATGCACAGCCGTCGAATTTAGGGTGGATTTCATATCCAAGAGGAATCCAGAAAGCTCCGATACGCAGTAATAAATAATCCCACCCCCCCCCCCCCCACCTCTACCTTGCCCTTCCCGTCTCCTTCCCTCTCCCAGCAATGAAACCGCTTCCGCGTGAGCATGAAACGATGCCTGCTGCGGTGGAATGGTGCTCATAAGGTGGCGGTGTGAATTGGGTATGCGATAGCTGCGATGATCTCGTCAAGCAAAAACAATTTCTCTCTCTCTCCCCTCTCTCTCTCTCTCTCTCTCTCTCTCTCTCTCTCTCTGTATCTCTCCTCTTCCTCCTCCTGTTCTTTTCGTTTTTCTTTTTGCATGCTTGCTTGTTTTTGTTCAAGAGGAAATCTGTGAAGAAACCGACTCGGTCTGTAACAAGGCTACAACAATGAAAGAAAAAAAAAAAAAGAAAAGAAAATAATTGCCAGTTTTGATATGTGTTGCTGCTGTGTTCTGCAGCATTACAGTGCGATGCATTATGTGATGTATATTTCATATCTGTGTGTCGATAATCAGTTATGCCATCTATGGTCCCTAACAGTGCAGTGACGCGAGTATGTAATTCTAAAGTTTGTGTATTATCTGTGGTATTAAAATGAAAAGAAAATTAACAACCGAGATCACATTGTGTACTGCATTGTGTAGTATTGCATTGTGTTGTTTCGTTATGACAGAAGATCAGTGTGAAGTTCAGGCTGCATTTTCTACAGAAAGCGCATGGCTATTGGACAGTTGATCCATCTTTTCTCTCGCCTGCGAACGTTTATATTTACCGACAACTGAAAGTGGTGTGTGTGTGTGTGTGTGTGTGTGTGTGTGTGTGTAAATTGTTTCAAGCATGGCATTTAAAAGATATCGTGAGGTTTGGAATGAAACAATGCTTTGATGAGCACAGTATAATATATATATATATATATATATATATATATATATATATATATATATATATAATAATCCCTCTATGCAAATAAAGACAAATAATCTGGAAGGAATTTGCTTGTTACTTTTATAACTTATTCATAATCATTGTTGCTATTACTGTGTTATCATCATCCTTATTACTAATGTTGTTGTTATTGCTATTATCATTATCAGAAGTAGCGTTACAATTGTTGATTTATGACTATTGTGGTGGTGGTGGGTTGCTAACGTGATGTTAACACGGCCATTCACGCTTGCCGACTTAGTTCCAGCAATGGGGAAAAAAAAAAACTACTAGCGGTGTTCACGAGATGAATAAAATGAGATACAAAGAAAAATGAAGCGTTACATGTTTAATAATCACGTAGACTTGCCATCAACAACAGACGGTACGCTCTTGCTTTCCATACGACAGGGAATCTTAGGTTTGGTAATCTAAACGAGCATGGCATTGATACCACCTGTGGTGATTTTTGTGACAATACTTCGACTGATAATAAGAAGAATGGCCGAATGTATGCCGCGATACCATTGAAAAATGATGATAATAATAGCAAATGTATGTAGCGACACAGTGAAAAACGATAACGATTGGCGATTATATGTAGTAAAACTTGTGAAAAATGATGATGGGCGAATGCGACACCAGTAAAAAAAATATGTTGATCGGCGAATGTGTGGAGCGACACCAGTGACAAATGAATGTAGCGATACCAGTGACAAATGAATGTAGCGATACCGATGATAATGATTGACACATGTAGCACAAATGATGGAGAAACACATGTAGCGATACCAGTGAAAAGTAGCCATTCGAGTGAAAAATACTAATGATGGATAGATGCACGCAGCACTACCAGTGAAAAGTGCAAGTAACATCGAACAGATTAGAGGTTGCACAAAAAAAAGAAAATATGGATGGAGTGAGAGATGAGAGTTCTGTGGTCTTGTTCAACTCGACACAACCACAATGTATGAAAAACGGGTTCGACCTTGCGACAAAATGACAGCGTGGTTAAATAACTGAAATTTTGCCTGAAAAAAAGAAGAACGCCGCAACGGTTTTAATGACGAAATTTCAAAGCGGTGAGAAAAAAACAAACAAAAAACAAATAATGTTGTCTGTCTGTGTGATACTATGATGTTTGTTAAAAAGAATCGATTCCGAAAAAAAAAAAAAAAAAAAAATGACCCCCCTCTTTCTACCTTCCTATGCCCCCATCCCCATTTGTCCTATTTATCAATCTAGCCCCTACTTCCCTCCTTTGCCGACGCCTCCCCCCGCCCCCCCCCCCCCCCCCTTTACACACACACACACACACACACACGCTCGCGTGGCCACACACGCACGCACACATACACACATGCGCGCGCGCGCGCACACACACACACACACACACACACTATGTTAGTGTGTGCGAATTTGGTGAGTTCTTCCCCTCCGTCCCGTGCACCTCACAAATTTACATGATTTATTTGACGCGCGTGTGTGTATGTTACGGAATAGGGGGGGGAGAGGAGGCCATTGTCATCGGCAAACGCACTGCTAGGAAGGTCAAGTATGTAGGCGGGTCTTTAGATAAATGGGTCCAGGTCTGACAGGAGGTCAGAGGTCAAACAAGCTTACAAAGGACCTTTGCAGCCAACGCCTTTCCACCCTTCTTCCTTTGCATCGTTTTGAAACGAAGGTTGACGCACAGGCGAGGTCGGAGGTCACTGGAGGGAGATGAGGGTTCAACGTGTGCGCGTTTCAGTATTTGTTACATTGAGCAACAGTTGCTAGGGTCAGACAGAAACAAGATCACCACTCTACGACCATGCATTTCAGCAGGTCCACCGGGGATTCTTGAGTTCTCAACTGCGTGGGTTGGGTTGGTTTGGTTTGTCCTGTCGGCAAGAGCAGGCCCAAACACAAAATGGATGTTAACAATGGTAAAGTGGGCGATAGGAAACGGGACATGGCCCCAGGATGGACCCATGACATGCTGGTGCCGATCTGGATGATAAAAGGCAGATGGGGGGGATGCACCAGTGAACAGACGCCTTGTTGTCTCTCAGGAGGTTTCCAGTGCACTCTCATCAATTTACATTCGTTATTTAACGTTTGGAGGGGTCCCCCCAACCCTTTCTGGGCCCCCCACCCCCCCCCCCCCTCCGCCGCTGACCAGGATGTTTCCCATGGACCCCCGAGGGCACATGAGCGGTCAGTGTACCTTAACCTCGGTTTGCAGAGACCCCCACCCCCACTTTACCCCAATCCCCGCTCACTGTGCCCCCCCCACCCCCCTCCTCCCCGTTAGAATCCAGCCGTTGAAGATTATTACATATAATGAACAACCTCTGAACGTGACCAATGTGAAGCAATTCAGTCACGAGCTGGCAACGTTCTTGAAAACGATGACTTCCTAGAGCTATGAAACATTGACACGTGTTCCCGTATGCAACTGTTAAAGAAAGCACATTGCATGTAGCTCTGTCTCGGACCATAGCTTCTTGTGGTTCCCTGGCGGTGAACAATTCTCACCTGTGGATTCATTCACAGGCCAGAACCAATATCTTTTCAACCTTGGAGGAAGTCTGCGCGTCCTAGTTTGATTTCGAACCGAGTGCTGATAACTTAGCCAGGTTAGCTTAGGATCGATGTGCATGGGTGACAGTTGGCAGACAGAAAACAGAAACCCATCACAACAAACTAACCTACCTTAGATTTAAAATCAATTTTTTGAAACGGAGAAAATCCCGTGTTTTTTTTCCTACCCCAAACTTTTGTCTTGAGCAAAAGCATGAGTTACCGAATCTAAAGAACCAATGAAGATTGAGGTCATTCAGCCTATATATGATTGTCGTTATTTATAAGACTGGCACTTCTTGTTGCAGGAAGTCATTTTTAGTGCCCCACAATAGCAGTTAGGATTAAACGCATGAAGCGAGCGTTTTTAGTTGAGCAGGGGAGACGGTACGAATGGTGACATCATAAAAAGTGACAAGAATATATAAGTGATGGGAATGGATGAAATAGACTGGTCTGACTAGGAATTTTGGCAGTGGTGCTGAGATATACCAAACTAGTTTTTTGAGACGAACGAAATTTATTAGATACCGTTCAAATCTTCATTCCTTTGAGAAGAAAAATCAAAATTTACTGTGGTAACAAGTACACTTAAAAATCAGTATTATTTCATCTTCTCTCTTCCCATATCAGCACCTGATTTTTTTTTTTTTTTTAAAATCATAGTCCAACGCCTGTTTAATTGTTTTGAATAAATTGTTCCACTTTTGCATCACTTCTTTTCCTTGCACTACAGGAAAACATTTCTGGTCTTAAATGAGGAATATATATATATAGAACTTTTTTTTTTTTTTTAACATCGCAAACTTTCACCCATGAATCCATAGCTCAAAAAAATGCTTTGGTGCATTCCCATGTCTTGAATAGAAATAACATATGTACGATCAGTTTGTCTATCTGTACCAAGAAATTGTCTTTCTGCCCTGTTTTGTTTCTCAGCCGAGAATTCTGTCATTCTGACCTTTTTTGTATACCTGTGCTTTGAATTCGATCTTTCGGACCTGTTTGTATATCTGTATTTTAAAAAATGTTTATCTTTCTTACCTGTTTGCATATCTGAACTAAGAATTTTTATCCTTCTTACCTGTGTGTATACCTGTACCAAGAATGTTATCTTCCGGGCCTACTTTTATATCTGTACAAGGATTTTATCCTGATGATCTGTTGGTATACCTGTAACCTACCAGTAACCAAGAATTCTTTCTTACCTCTTGGTGAACCTGTACCAAAAAGTCGATATTTCGGACCTTAAACTTTTTTTTTTTTTTTTTAATCGGTATGCAGTTTGTATGAAATTAGAAGTCATATTTACATGGTGATGTTTTCTGACTGAGCTGTGACGTGTTTTGACATACATACTTGTTTTGGACTGGCCTTTGGGTTCAAAAGATGAGCGCGTGTGGTGGGGGTGTTCTTTCAGTTCAAATATTCCGCATTGTAGTTCAGTGCTTTTAACTTGCTGTTTTCGGTCACGCTCTTTGACTTGGCTCAATCTTTTTTTTTTTTTTTTTTCTTTTTATTGTATGCTATTTTTCCCCCTAGCTTCATGGACCTTGCTTCTGCCTTTGTTCTTGAAGATTTTTAAAATCATTGTTTCTGGCACAATATATGACATACCGGCTGTGTGTGTGTGTGTGTGTGTGTGTGTGTGTGTGGTGTGTGGTTTTGCGGGTAGTCAAAATAATACATTCTGTGTCAGAGTGGACAGTAGCCTTCCATTCTGCAGTGTCTGTTTGTCCTTATGTCTATGTTACGGTTTTTTCTTTCTTTCTTTTTCATTACAAAAAAATATTTGAGATGGTTGTGGTTAAATGTTTATCTGAGAGACAAAAGTCCAGGAGGATTAATGGCAGGCACTGCCTGCACGCACGGCCCTTTATCCGCCGTGAAGATGACAGTAATTCAGCTTTCATGTCATGGACATTGTGGTGGGTTTGTTTTTCAGGAATTGGCCGATATCTCCCCCCCATGTATGCGTTTTACAGCCTCGAAAAGACCCCGAGTAGGCTATATGGGTGAAAACCAAAGTTAAGCCCTGAGAGAGAGAGAGAGAGAGAGAGAGAGAGAGAGAGAACTCCAGCCTACAAACTGAAACTGATGGCAGTCTGATGTTTTAGTTAATCGCAGGGTATTTGGTCGAGGATTTTGTTATCCAGTAAAACTGAAATGGATCCCTGACGAACACTGCGATGCAGGCTAATGACGCAGGGTCCCAGTCAACCTTATGTAGTGCGTAACTTCTCACTGAATGATGACTTGCCCCAGCGCGGCTAGTTTTGTTGTGTAGGCCTGTGTACAACGCAAGTGGGATGTTTAATACTCTTCTATTGACACACTGCTGGAGAAGGGGGGATGATGATGTTGGGAGGAGTGGGGATGGGAGTGGCTGTTGTGGGGGTGGGGGGTGGGGGTGCAAAATATTGTTCTGTGGCGTTCAAGAAAAAAACTTGTATGACAAGTTAGGGTATCAGCGCTTTGAAAGATGAGGAGTTATTGTTATTAACATGTCATCTTTATTGTCTGTGTTCTCGCTTTCACTCTCCCATCCCCCACCCAACCGTCAGTTTAATGTGGTGGTGGTGGTGTTTATTTTCATTTTCAAATCGTATTGTCCTTGCATTGTGCCCACTTGAAGAAGGCTTTGGCCCATACTACATCAAACATGAGGTTCTGATTCTTTTGTGCCGCTGTTCCTGAGAATGGTTCCCGGGGTGAATCACAATAACCAGAGGAAAGTTCTTGCGCGCTCCTCCAATATGTAGGAGCAGAAAGCGCTGGCGCGCTTAGCACTTGAATGTTGGAATGAGTCAGACCACTCGGCTGATTTGGGGCTTACTTGAATGGCTACGCACAGATTGGATTCAGGTGACTTGTGAACATGAGGCTTTCTTGATATGATGTATTGAGAATCCCGGGGTGAATCACAATAAATTGTTGTTCTTGCTGCTCCAATATGTAGAGACAGAAAGCGCTGGCGCGCTTAGCACTTGATATGCATGAATTATAACCACTCGGCTGATTTGGGGCTTACCTTGAAACGCACAGAAGAATTCAAGACTTGCACGATTTTATCCTTTTGTGATATGACTGTTTGTTGTGATGCTGTCCTGACAAAAATAAAAGAAATCTCTTTTTGTGATGACTGAATCTCTTTGTATGTTGATGTATGTACGTCTGAGAGCGCCTCTCTCTCTCTCTCTCTCTCTCTCTCTCTCTCTCTCTGTGGACGATGGTTCCCAAAACCACGTGGGTGTGTGATGATCGGTTGACTGTTCACCATGAAATTGTCATTGTTGGGTCGCCCGCCTGTAGACGGCTTCACCATTCCCAGAATTGCAGGCACAGGCTGGGGGACACTGACATCATTTGTAGTCTTGGGAGTCTCGTTATGACCGCGTATGGGTGGCGTCCTAGATTAAACACGGCACATACACTGTGGACATAAATATAGGCTCGAGCGCGCACACGATTGGTAAACAGTCTGTCTCCCTCCCCCTCCCTCCCTCTTTCACCGAAAGAAAATTTTAGCGAAGACGAGCAAAACCGTAAATAAAAGAAAGACATGGACAGACCGAGAATGGGGAGGATAGAGAAATGCGTCATGCACATGTAGAACTGCCTACAAAACGCTTGATGTGTGATCGAGAGCCTGAACAAGAAAAAGAAAACGTCGGAGTGTGTGTGTGCGTGTGTGTGTGTGTGTGTGTGTGTGTAGGGGGGGGGGGGGGGTCAAATTTATGAAACCAGAGAGAAATGAGTTGATGTAAAATGAAGAATATCAACATTTAGAATTTTAGGGACTTCCCCAGTCAAGGCGGGAACCGACACCCTCACCATTCCTAACCACCACCACCTACCTTTCCTCCCACTCCCTCCCAAGCTCTTTTCGTCCCAGGACTCGCCAACCCAACACTTGGTGAAATTCGGGGTGTCGACAGGCATCTTTGAACATTTTTTTTAATGTTCGGAATGGAAGTTGAGATGCAGCCCCCTCCTAACAACTCCTCCTCCGTCAGTCAGGCCGTTGACAAGGTCTGTTACACAGAAGGGCATATGAATGCACGCATACTCTTTCCGTCTAAACCGCTGACCCCCATTGCGTTTTTAGAGGCGTTTTCTTTGACTCGGCTGACGCGACTCACTCTGTCTGTCGGTCTGTCTGTCTGTCTGTCTCTCTCTCTCGCTTGAAGATCGACTAGAGAGATTCGATCCTTCTCATTGGCTGAGCCGTGGATGGATTATATTCACGAACACCTGTGTACACACAAGGCTGCTGCCCCCCCTCCCCCCCCCCCCCCCCCCCCCCTCCCTCCTTACACCGTTAACTTCTCTCTTCCCTGTTGCGTGCTAAGTGACAGGGATAGGCATATACATCTTAAGGCTGGCCTGCTAGTACAGGGACATCAACGGGGGGAAAAACAGGTCTGCAGGTACTGGATAATATCAACAATTAATTCGAAAAAAGAAAAAGAAACACACACACACACACACACACACACACGCACGCACGCACACGCACACACGCACACACACACATATATATATATATATATATATATATATATATATATATATATGTATATCAACAGTAATTGATTTCAAAATGTAATGTTAAGTGATAATGATAAGGAATAACATACAACAGAAAAGAAAAATTAAAAGGGTAATAATATTGGATCTTTGTATGCGCTTAACAATAGCAACAATTTTTTTTTTCCCTTTAAAACGTAAACAGTAAATCAGAAACAGTAAGAGACAAAAGCACACGGGCACTGGGTCTTTGAAAGTATTTTATTCTAAAGGTCACAACAGTAACGTACAAACAAACAAAGGACATGCTGACACTTGGTTTTGAGTATTTGAATGGGTATTGTCCAACAGTAAAAAAAAAATCCAAACAAACAAAGAAAGTTCCAGAAGTCAAAAAGTGTACTGCTACAGGGCTTTTTTATTGTGTGCAGTCAACAGTAACATGACTACAACAAAAGAAAGGACCAAACGACTTACTGATGCAGGGTCTTTGAACATGTGTAGACAACAAACACTAACACTTTAAGAAAAAAGAAAGAAAAAGGCATCCTGACATTGGATCTTTGAGTATATCAGCATTAATTGATCAGCATTTTGATTTTAGCTGCTCAAGTTTATATGATCAACATTGACAATATCGAAAAACGAAGCCCAATGATACTCTGGTACTGGATCTTTGAACGTGTGCTTAAAAATGCAGAACAGTACACACACACACACACACACACACACGCACACACACAACGTGAACTGATGAAGTAGAGGCGCGTACCTGACAACCTCGCACACACACCAACACACACACACACACACACAACCTTGGAATTTGTACGAGTAAAGGCGGGATATGCTGACAACCTCGGGGGTGTAAAACAAACAATCAAAGCCAAACAAAACCTTGTGAACTAAGTAATTTTTGGCACTGATCTGCTGCAACTGATGCCGAAATGTAAAAATAGCAATCAAAGGAGCAGAAAAAATGGGTAAAGTAATCTTTGCACTGAACATTGCTCAGTGAATACAAATAGCTTCAGAGATAAATAGATAAATGAACGTATGCTTATCTTTGTTCTGCAGTTGATCCACGAGTGTCAACAAAATGTGCATAGTTCTGATCTTGATGGATGGGTTGGAAGGGTGGAGAAGGAAAAAATCATGTAGAAGAGACGGGGATGGGTGAGAGAGGTGGGGAAGTGGAGGGTCAGCCATACAGACTTTGTCTACATACATTCCCATGGCTTTGTCTATATACATTCCCATGGCTTTGTCTACATACATTCCCATTGTTGTTTGTGTGCTATCAAGATGTAGACGACAATAGCACAATCAATTCAAAATCTCATTTGATGTCAACTACACAATGAAAACGCTCTCGCAAAAAAAAAAAAAAGATAATCATCAGTATAGACATTGATATCGAGTTATGTGAAACCAGCAATACGCAGTGCGCATTAAAAACAAAACAAAAAAAAAAAACAACTATTCTCCACAAACCAAGCAAGTTGGAGGATGTGGTAAGGTGGGGGGGGGAGGGGGGGGACTTAAGCCAGAAAAGAATGTTCACTTGCTTACAGCTCAGTCCTGCAACGCAGTGGGCCTGCTGGTACGAAAGTCGTTACAGCATGCATGAACCACTGTAGACCTTATATGATGAGACTGCAACAATACAAATATAAACTCAGTGCAAAAAGCGAGCTCACATAACATGTCTCGTAAAATGACATCGCAGGAATGCAATAACATTTAATAACGACAATTGCTGTTATTGTACAAAACATACCCAACGATATTACATCGAATTTATTATACTCGGGGCAACAAACTTCAGCTTATAGGACATACTTTTGGATATTTCATTGGGTCCGCACAAAACTCGGTGCACCAAACATGAGTTTATAGAACACACTTGATGATATATTACATCAACACAATGATAAAGATAAGTGAACAGAAAAAGCTCTCTCTTGTATGTTGTACAGTACAACGATAAACTTAAATTAGTACAAGCATAAGCCTATGGAAAATAACGAAGGAAGAAGAAGAAGGAATTAATTAAAAAGAAAGATAAGAAAGGCAAAAGAAACTATACAGCTAGCTGATAGAAGATATATGACACCGTAACAACAACGTCAGTAAAACAAACATTTGCATACAAAACATATTATTCTTTGACGATACAGTCCTAAAACTCAGTTCATCAAGCATAACCTTACGGATCAAAAGTGTGACATGATCTTGGATCAATTTAGGAAAAAAAAAACCCAAACAAACATGAATAGATAAATAAGAATAATAACAATGAAAATAGACTGAGGCTAAAAACATAAATCTACAAACCAGACTCTAGATTTCATTTACTCCATAACAGACTCGTCACAACAAGCGTAAGTTTACAGAACCTACTCGGTGATATGACATAAAAACAATTTAGGGACACCACACATGCACTTACCAACCAGCACACACTCCGTGGTATGACATCACAGCCTTTGTACACCTGACTACAATAATGTACACGGGCATGCATTTGTACACCTGAATACATAAACTCTGGCATATCAAAGATCTGGAATGATAAGAGAGTTCATTAATGCGGTAAAACACACTCGGGGTAACAAATGTTAGCTTTCAGAACCCCCTCCATGATAATGATCTGAACAAACATCGGAGTACTCAACATTGCTGTTGGTGGGTTGCCTGTACTGAGGCTGTGACGGGACGACCCGGGTGTGGCTGTGTGCGATGGAGTTGTAATGAGTGGTGATCGTATCTTTTGAGTGGGGGAAGGGGAGAGGGGTAGGTGCATGTAATTTGAGACAGCAAAAAAAAAAAGTGGGGGAAATAGCTGGGGGGGATTGAGTGGAAAGGGGACCAAGTGGATAGCTGCCATTGGATTGAGTGGAAAGGAGACCAAGTGGATACCGTCTGCCCGGATCTGGGTCTGCGGATCGAATCTCGTGGGGGGGGGGGGGGGGGGGGGGGGGGGGGGGTCAGAGCGCGTTAGTCTTTCGGATGAGACAGTACACCAGGGTAATTCTGTACGTTACGTGAGCTCTGGGTGCGTGAAGGAATCCAAGATAACCAGGGAGCTGTCGTTGAGGAAACGCTATGTAAAAAAAAAAAAAAAAACAAACAAACAAACAAACAAAAAACGAAAAAAAAGAAAGAAAGAGAGAGAAAGGAAAAACTGATAGATGCTTGCACAAAGGGACAGAAAAAGATAAAAAACAAAAAAGGAATGCAATGAAAATGGCGACGTGTACTGTCAGGTGACCTTTTGCCTACACTCTACACAGAGAAATATGACAATAGCTATGCACGTGGAATATAATGAGAACTATGACAATACCTATGCACAAGAAATATAATGAGAAATATGACAGAACCTATGCACACGGAATATCATGAGAAACATGACAATACCTATGTACATGGAATATAATGAGAAATATGACAATACCTATGCACATGGAATATAATGAGAAATATGACAACACCTATACACATGGAATATATGAGAAATATAATGACACAACTACGCACATGTAATATGATGAGAAATATGATGAGAAATATGACACACCTAGGCACATGGAATATAAGAAACATGACAGTACTTATGCAGATGGAATATCATGAGAAATATGACAATACCTATGCACATGGAATATAATGAGAAGTATGACAATACCTATTGCACATGGAATATAATAAGAAATATGACAACACCTATACACATGGAATATGATGAGAAACATGACACAACTCTGCACATGGAATATGATGAGAAATATAATGAGAATATGACACACCTAGGCACATGGAATATAATGGAGAAATATGACAACACCTATGCACATGGAATATAATGAGAAATATGACAAGACCTATGCACATGGAATATAATAAGAAATATGACAATACCTATGCACATGGAATACAATGAGAAATATGACAATACCTATGCACATGGAATATAATGAGAAATATGACAATACCTATGCACATGGAATATAATTAGAAATATGACAATACCTATGCACATGGAATATAATGAGAAATATGACAATACCTATGCACATGGAAATAATGAGAAATATGACAATACCTACGCACATGGAATATAATGAGAAATATGACAATACCTATGTACATGGAATACAATGAGAACGGTGACATGACCTTTTGACAAATGTAATGAGAAATTACAGCCCAGCCATAGACACAATGACGGTGATGATTTTTGAAAATTGTTTTACAGCCCAGCCGACCGCACAAGGCCTTTTTTTTTTTTTTTTTTTTTTTTTTCTTTTTTTTTCTTTTTAGCGCCGTCAAGCTTGAACAGGATGAAAGGTCACAGCCTGAAAAAGTTACATCCGGGAAAAAAAAGCACACACACACACACACACACACACACACACACACACACACACACACACATATATATATATATATATATATATATATATATATATATATATATATATATATATATGGGGTCACATTAATAATAAATGACCTAGCAACTAAACGTTCGACATACGATCCTTGAGGTAAATAATACTAATCTGTGCTGGGAGGGCCTGTCATTTCGCTTCATTAACATTCGATTATAAAAAATAATGGCACAAAACGCCTAACAAACAGCAACATTGGCAAGCCGATAGTGTAGACTGGACATCTTAGGCAGTGTGGACAGTGTTCATATCTGCTGTCGTCAGAGTACTGCAAGAAAGCTTGCAGGTCAGTAAGTTTTTGATACCACACCACTATCGCCACCACCACCACCCCCTCCCGTCAGCCCCCCACCCCCACAGAAAAAAAAGGGGGGGGGGGGGGGGGGGGGGGGGGTTAGGGGGAAGAGTGTTAAAGAAATTCGCAGAACGTAGAGTGAGAATGGTCAACAAAAGCAGAAAGATAGGAGAGGACTGTAAAGAAAGACACTTACTGTAAAGAAAGACACTTTTTTTTTAAAAAAAAAAGGTAAAACAGAATGACAGAAAAGAAGTTACTAGCACAGAACTTCCAGAAGGTGACTCAGCAACTCCACTGAAGGAGTCGACGTCATTCCCACGGGAAACAATGACACAACAATATTGGAAATGGAAAGACTCTGAAAGAACAAGAGTTTTGAAAAAGCCAATTTCTCCACTGTGTCAATGTTTATATGCAGTTGAACAACATGACAATATAATCAGAACTGAAATGTGAATTTCTATACCGTATTTCAGAGATAAAAAAAAAAAAAAAAGGAAAAACCTCTTGTTTGCAACCAACATGAAATAGAGAAAAATCCGATTCGTAGCTACGCTGCCATGTTATTCCCTGTTGACGACTTTTCACTGGCACAACAACTGATAAAGGAGTTTAGCGTGGTGTGGGAGCTCCAGCAGTGGTCATGAACTTTCACGCTCTGTGCACCGCGCAAGTTTTCTGGTCCAGTCTGGCCACCTAATCGTGCCCTGCCGTTCAAAGCCCATAAACACATTTGATTCACTCTAGTGCTGTTCGCACACAAATGACGCAGTCGCATTACTCGGTTCTTTAGGCTGATTGTTTCATGTTTGTGTTTTATGAAGCCAGCGAACTAACAACGCAAACAGTCCCATACGTGGGCCAAGTTGAGAAACAGTTTTCCGTCCAGTGCCACAGAAATCTGATGACCAAAAGTCATGCACAGCATTAAAAAAAATTGATTGAAGAGGAACAAAGCAAAAGCAAACGAGAAACATACGCAAAAAAAAAAGAAAGAAGAAAAAGCAAAAAAAAAAAAAAAAAAAAAAAAGGGGGGGGGGGGGGGGGGGGGGGGGAAAGAAAAAAAAGACGAAAAAAACACACTAATAATTCTTGTCAGTAACTATAGAATTGGAGATCACAGATACTGTTCGTGATTTAAGCACCCACGAGACGAATTGAAAATCATACAAACAATCGCAGAAACAAAGAGTGACATGTGTGTTCTCACGAGTTTCAAACTGGGATTTGGCAAGATGAAATAAGAATCAATCCGCCCACATTTGTATTATTTATCACATCAGAATTATTTGGATAATGCGGTAAAAGGTTTGGAGTGATACGTTTTCTTGTTGCTCTGAACATCATAGATGATTGATGTAATTTGATCGCACCCACATAAAGATTATCTATCGCGAGTCACAGAAGACATTTGGATTACATGGTAAGCCCACTTTTTAATTGGCGCTGATCGTAGCCCAGTCGTCCGCAACGGGCCATATATCACGGCTGACGCGGTGAAACTTGGATTCTGTTGATGCTTCCAAACGTTCAAACTGAACTGTACATCAACACAACAACAACATAATTATAATGAGAATAGTAATATTTCTGCAGCTCTTTCAGAAGCGCTTTGTTGTGTTAGCTTCCATCAATTCTTAAATCTGGCGACCTGTTGGTGGTAGAGAAGAGCGGCAACATGTGGGTGGGTGGGGTGGGGTGGGTGGGGGTGGGGGGTAAAGGGGGGAGAGATGCCGGTGGTTGGGGATTGGGGGGGGGGGGGGGGGGGGGGGGGGGAGAGACCTATCCCGACAAGCTCAGCAGCGACTTGGAGATTATGAATTATTGAGATGGGAAAGGGAGATTTATTTGGAAATGCCACCATGCTGACGACTGTGAGTTGTCTGATTGCTATCTCTGTGCACAGACGAAGGTAGCTCTGCAAACGGTTTAGAGACAGCGAAGAAGTCGGCTCAGACGACGAAGTAAGATTCGGTCATCGATTTGAACGTGAAACTGAAAACTGATGATTCTTATGCAAAAATAGTGTAATCTCACACTTCTTATTATTGTAACGCAATGATAATGTCTTACCTTTACCAGTCTAACTGCAGTGATAACGAGGGCTGACTGCCAGAACCCAGTATCTCTCATGATATGTGTATGAGATACCTGGGTCTGGCAGTCAACCCTCGATAATGTCTTACCTTTACCAGTCTAACTGCAATGATAATGTCTTACCTTTACCAGTCTAACTGCAATGATATGTCTTACCTTTACCAGCCTAACTGCAATGATAAATGTCTTACCTTTACCAGTCTAACTGCAATAATAATGTCTTACCTTTACGAGTCTAATTGCAATGATAATGTCTTACCTTTACCAGTCTAACTGCAATGATAATGTCTCACCTTTACCAGTCTAACAGCAATGATATGTCTTACCTTTACGAGTCTAACTGCAATGATAATGTCTTACCTTTACCAGTCTAACTGCAATGATAATGTCTTACCTTTACCAGTCTAACAGCAATGATAGTCTTACCATTACGAGTCTAACTGCAATGATAATGCCTTACCTTTACCAGTCTAACTGCAATGATAATGTCTTACCCTTTACCAGTCTAACTGCAGTTATAATGTTTTACCTTTACCGGTCTAACTGCAATGATAATGTCTTACCTATCCAGTCTAACTGCAATGTAAATGTGCTTTTACCAGCTTAACTGCAATGAAAATGTCATACTTATTAGCGCCTTAATTGTGATGGGAATTGTTATATTTTTACCACTATAACAGTTATGATGGTAATGTCATACATTCACCCGCCTTTTGCGATGTCATTATTCTTTATCAGCCTGACTGGAGGCATGAGTATAGTGATGTGTTTACTCTTTTTTTTTTTTTTTTTTTTTACCAGCGTAATTGCATTAGTAATGTCACTTTTCCACCAGCATGCAAGTTCAATGTTGTACTGTTACCAGCCTAGCTGCATTGCTGATTCATACTTGTACCAGCCTAACTGCCTAATGGTAATTCATACCAAGACCTGCATAGTTGCCATGATAATATCTTTCTTTTAGCAGCCTGACTGAGATGGAAATGTCATACCACCGCCAGACTGACTGCAATGGTAATGCTATGTCATAGCCAGTTTAACTCCTTTGGTGACGTCACACTTTCCCAACTGATCTGCAATGGTAATGTCATAGTTTTACCAGGGTTACTGCAACAGCCATACCATATCTTTACCAGCCTATCTGTAGTGACTATGTCATACTTTGACCACCCTAACTGTAGTAGTAAAGCTATATTTTTCCATCCTAACTATAGTGCTATACCATATTTCTAACAACAGTAATAACACTATCTTTCGGCAGACTAACTGAGTAGTAGTAATACCATACTTTTGCCTTCCAACCACAATAACAATACCATACGTTTGCCTTCCTAACCACAATAGCAGTGCCATACTTTGGCCATTCTAACCACAATAGCAATACCATACTTTTGCCATCCTAACCACAATAGCAATACCATACTTTTGCCATCCTAACCACAATAGCAATACCATACTTTTACCATCCTAACCGCAATAGCAATACCATTACCTTTGCCATCCTAACCACAATAGCAATACCACACCTTTGGCAGCCTGTCGGCACTTGTGAAGCCGTACGTTTGCTAGTCTGGATACATTGGTAATACCATTTTTCTTCACCGGCCTAAATACAGTAGTACTGTCATACTTTAACCACCCTTACTGCAGTAATTTGTATTGCTTGTCATCTTTTGTTTTCCCTTTTTCTCATCGGGTGCTGAAGTGATTTTGTTGTAGTTTTTAATCTAAACGTTTCACCTGACGAGAGGACAGTGGGTTTCTCGTGCTGCATTGAAAGGGAAGCCCGTAAAAACAGATGTGAAAAACACACACACACACACACACACACACACACACACACACACACACACACACAAACCACTCTTGCCCCTGAATTGTCACATTATTTCGGCTTATTCAAGAGGTTGAGTCAAGCGTAACCAGACTACATGCGGCTCTTTAAGACACGGTATCACGTAAGATGTCAGTGTCTATTATAAAACCTGCCAAACTTGTGGCGGCGTTGCAAAACTGCCACATACAGGAGCGTGTCAACTGAACACCTCCTCCCCTCCATTCTTTCCACTCCCTCCCTCTTTCTACCAGCCCCAAAGCCACTACCCCCCCCCCCCCCACCCCGCCCCGCCCTCATGGCCCCTTATAGTTACTTGCAACCTCATCTTCCTTCACAACAACACACGCACGTAAAACCTGCGATGAAATAACAGTTTAACAGCCCCGTGAGATGGCAACATGAGATCTGTTGATTGGTGCATGAGAAAATCACCGGTGACACACACATACACACACGCACGCACGCACGCGCGCGCGCGGGCACGCACGCATACTCACGCACGCACGCACGCGCGCGCACGCGCGCACACACACACACACACACACACACACACACACACACACACACACACACACACACACATACTATACTATCTATCTATATATCTATAGATCGATATCTATCTATCTATCTATCTATCTATCTATATATATATATATATCTATATATATATATATATATATATATATATATATATATATATAAGCGGAACTGAAGATGAGAGAGAGAGAGAAAAAGATCATTAGTGTAATAAGTATTCTGGCATTGAACCCAGTGAGTTATCAGTTGCGCGCGCGGGGCACGCACACACATACATTATTGCTGTTATTTTAATTGTTATTATTGCCATGATTATCATTATTTTGCGTTGATTCAAAGAAGTAATAAGCAGTTACACATAACTACACGCGCGCGCACACACACACACACACACACACACATACACACACACACACACACACACACACACACACACACACAAGACACGCGCATGAACACGCGCGCGTGCACACTCACCCTTGCATTCACTTACAGACAGAAAGGGTCGAGTTAATACTAGGGGAGAAAGAATGTGAAATAATAAATGACAATAATGATAATAGTAATGATAATGATGATAATAATAACAACAATGATAACAAAACAACTACAGCAATAATATAATTATGATATATGTAATATAATTATTATTATCAGCATCATCGTCATCACCCTCATCATCATCACCACCACCACCACCACCACCACCACTGCCGCCAATGTAAAAGAAATAGTGGTAACAAACAATCATAATTATCGTTTTGCTGTTATTTCAGCGCGTTTAATCCAACGCATGCACTGGCCACTCGCCAATAAATCTGTAATGAAAATATTGATGCCATTTTGATCGATAACCAGCTTTGAGTGTTTTGTTTGCTTGCGGAGGGGGGGGGGGTGGGGGTGGGGTGGGGGGTCACTGACGTGTATAGATCCACAAGTACGTGTGTGAATTTACACACACACACACACACACACACACACACACAGAGATCCATAAGTATGTGTGTGAGTTCACACACACACACACATACACACACGCGCGCGCGAGTGCGCGCGCGTGCGCGCGCACACACACACACACACGCACGCACGCACGCGCGCGCGCGCGCAAACACACACACACACACACACACACACACACACACACACACACACACACACACACACACCGCTGTCGCCAATTAATGGAACACGAAAACGGTTGTCAGAGCAGCGAGACCGCAAGTAGCCCTTGAGCCGTTTTGTGAATCACTTGGAGAAATACGGCAGAGAGAATTAAAGAGAGAGAGAGAGAGAAAAAAAACCCTGTTTCCACAGATGTTTGTACAAACGTCGTAAACCAGCGTTCTCCATAACTAGCATCGGAGATTTTGTGGAGGTTGGAAGAGGTTGGGGGGATGGGGGGGGGGGGGTGATGGTGGGACGGTGAATTAAGATTGTGGGTAGGGCCGGGGGAGGATTAGGGGGGGAGGGGAGATAGGATTGTGGGAGGAGGATGTTGAAATGGAAATAATTGGTCAATAAATGTGCTTAGACTGTAGAAAGCAGTTGTTTTGCTCCTTTGCTTTTTGTATGCCCCATATCAAAAAACAACACATAAACACACACACACGCGCGCGTGCGCGCGCGCACGCGCACGCACGCGCGCGCGCGCGCGCACACACACACACAAACATATACACACACACACGCCCGCACACACACACACACACACACACACACACACACACACACACACACACACAAGCGTGCCACCTCCCCAGCATAAATCCTGATTGAACAAAAGCAAAACAAAAACGGAACAAAACAAACGAAAGCCTTCCGTAATGAATTGTGTGGCGGTGTGGGGCAGTGCAGTTGTCTTCTCTTGTTCTTCATCGAGAGAGACAGAACCGGCTGCCACCGCATATGTGTCCCTCACCGCACCTGTCCCTTCCACCCCTGCCCCGCCCCTGCCCCCCAACTCCCTGTCTTCTTGACGTCCCCTGTTGTTAGACTGCTGACTTATACAAATCGTCTGATCTTTGCGGGGGCCGGAATAGCTCAGCTGGTAGAGCGCCGGACTCGTAATCCAAG
>JADBJO010000200.1:645000-662500 GCA_016801955.1 Conus betulinus
ATAACTATAGTATTGGTAAAGTAAGTGATGGACTTCAAGATTGAGACAGATGCATGTAATATTATTATTAACAAAAGATTTTAGATCATTTTTGTATATAGATGGTGTATTTCTCACTCTGAAGTGTGGCGGTCTTTACGCATGCGCGGTTCTCGTATCTCCCTCCATATCCGTAAACCATCCTCTATGGAATGCAGCATGTTCTTCAACTTACCAAGGTAAGTCTCCTTTATGCTTTTAATTATCATGTGTGCACGAGTGATGAGACTGCTAATGAAATAGAATACTACCGACAATCTGTCTTCCTGGCATCGCCAACGATCATTTAATGGAAGGGAAGAATATCAAGAAGAACTTGTACTAAGGAGGCCAGCAAGTTTAGCCGTGGGACTGGCCTAAAATGAACTCTCTGGGATAGCTGCTGTATCCTAAAGGCATATTTCACGGGAAAAAGGGACAGACAGTAGAACCAGTCAACAAGGAGAGATTAGGAAACTCGAGGTAAAAGAGACGGTAGATAGAAAAGATGAAAGGAAACTTTTGAGAGAAAGAAAACTTTAAACAGAGAGAGAGAGAGAGAGAGAGAGAGGGGTCATCGGTAGAGCAGCACAAATGAGGGAACAAATTTTAAAAGGAGCAACAGAATGTAGAAAAACAAAGTCAAAGGATTCACTGAGGGGACAAAAAAAAAACAAAAAAAAAAAACACAACTACTGAGACAGAAAGGAGAAGATGACGCTTAAAAGCAAAGAAGCAATAGAAAAGAAAAAGTGGAGAGAATATAAAAATCTAACGGACAACAGAAAAGAGGAGAAACAGAGAGAGAGGCAAAGGAAAATCAGACAAGAGGGTAGGAAAAAAGACAAAAAGAATGCACCAACTGGGGGGAGGGGGGGGGGGGGGGGGGGGGGGGGGGGGGGGAGGAGTAACAAAAATGAGAGAAAAGCAAAGGAACTAAAAAGCACCCAAAAAGGAGGCGAGAATATGAACAGCAAGAACAAACCCACCGTCAAAAACGAAAAGAGCAACTGAAAATAGGAGGAATAAAACTAAGAATATTATCAACAGAAAGAGGGTCTGAAAATCAGATTGAGGGGGGTGGGGGGGGGGGGGGGTGGGGGTGGGGGGGGGGGGGGGGGGGGGGACCAAGCAGCAAAGACAGCAACAGAATAAGAGATAAACAGAAAACAACAAGAAATCCAAATACAAGAGCAACAACAACAAACAAAAAAGAAGAAAAAAAGCAGCAGCATCAGTATAGGAGAGAGAAACAAACATCAAAAACAATAACATCAAAAGGAAAGTGAGCGGAGAGGGGGGGGGGGGTAGGATAGGGGAGAAGAAAAAAGAAAGAAAGCATAAATACAAAGAGCAGCATAAAGAGGAGAGGAAACAGGGAGGAAAAGAAAAAAAAAGGAGGGGGGGGGGGGGGGGGGGGGGGGGGGAGGGTGCAGGAAGTTAGTTCAACAGAAGGAAAAAGAAGCAAGAGAAAAGAAGGGGAACAAAAAGAGCAGTCGAACGTTTGAAAAAAACATAACGTTAAAACAACCGCACAACAAAAAAATAAAGAGAAAGGGAGAAAAACAAAAAAGGAACAATAGAAAATATGGTAGAAAACATTTGAAAAGCGACCGATTTGGAGACAAAAAGCAGACGAAAAACACGTAACAACAACAGCAACAAAAAAAACAACACAAAAAGGAGAGTGGATAAAGCGATAAATAAAGGTGTTGCAGAAACGAGAAGATATGAATAAAGGGGCAATAAATAGGGGAAACATTTAAGAGAAAAGGAAAATTGGAACACGAAAGAGAACAGAGATGTGGAGAGAAAACACATGCAAAGGGACTACAGAAAAAAAAACAAAAAACAAAAAGAGACCAAGTGGGAAGGGGGGGAGGGGGGGGGGGGGGGGGGGGGGGGGGGGGGGGGGAGGCGGAAGGGACAAAAAACGGGAGGAAAAAAAGCGAAAAAGAGCAACAGAAACTGGGGGAAATATAAAGGTTAAAGACAATGAGGAGCCAACAGAAAAGGGGGAGGAGAAATACAAGAAGCAGAAAAGAACGAAACAGCAACAGAATGGGGAGAAGAAAGAAGCAGAAAAGGCATGTAAAAGATTTTGTTAGAAAAAAAGGGGAGAAAAACAAAATAAAACAAAATCCACCACACACTGAGCGACAGAAATGATGACTGGGGAAAAACTAAACACACACGCATGCACGCACGCACGCGCGCGCGCGCGCACACACACACACACCACACACACACACACACAACACACACACACACACACACAACACACACACACAAGTGAAGGAGCAACAGACATAATAAAGAAAAAAACAAACAAACAAACAAGTAACAACAGAAAAAAGTCGGGAAAAAAAAAACATTTTTAAAAAAGTCAATAACAGAAAAGATAATAGAAAATCAGAATGAGAAAGTATGCATGGGGAAAGAAACACGAAAACAAACACACCAAAGAAATAATAGAGAAGAAAACAAGAATGAAATAAGAAAAGTGCAACAGAAAAGAGAAAGAAAAGAAAAGGAAAAAAAAAGAAAGAAAAAAAAGAAATCCCAGCGCAGAAGAGCAGAAATACGAATGCAGATACGTTAAGGGGGGGGGGGGGGGGGGGGGGGGGGGGATAGCCCCCATGAACAGGGAGGTGTACACATTCGATCCATTAATACAGACAACTTACATTCAAGATGAACAAGATGAGAACAATATCAATTAGGTGCAGCGTATGGGTCAGTTTTTAAAACGCCTCATGAAATAGATGGCAAATTGTTTTATAAGTTATCTTCACGAGCGAAAGTCACAAGAAAAAAAAAAAGTCTAATACAAAAAAAAAGGTAATTTATGATATTTTAAAGGGAACAGCTTGTTTTGTAGGCTATCGATCGAGGACAAGGCAACAGAACACAAATGAGCATCCCTTTGACGTACAAAGTTCTCTCTCTCTCTCTCTCGCTCTCTCTCTCTCTCTCTCTCTCTCTCTCTCTCTCTCTCTCTCTCTCTTCCGTCGTTTGTACAGAACAGAAAAAATAGAAAAAATATGATGTCCGTCGTTTGTACAGAAACAGAAAAGATATGATGTCCGGCGTTTGTATAGAACAGAAAAGATATGATGTGGGTCGTTTACACACGAACAGAAATGATGTGATGTCTGTCGTTTGTACAGAACAGATGCCGATGAACTGAAATGTCGGCAACGCAAATCTAAATCTGAGCGGTACTGTATTCCCGAAAATATGCGTGTTATTTTTCTTTGATAAAAACAGAACGACATGGACACCCCCACCCCCCAATTCGACCCCAATGAAAAAAAGAAGAAAAAAATTAACTGAAATTAGGAGAGAGAGAAATATGAAACTAAAGAGAGTAGCAGAAAAACGACTGCAGTGTTCTGGGTGTGGCTATGGAGAGGTTGACTCGATTGAGCGCTGTGAATTTAATGACACGAAGGGGAACTGTAGAGCAGAACAGAGCAGGGCACAGAGAGAGAGAGAGAGAGAGACGAGGAGAGAGAGAGAGAGAGAGAGAGAGAGAGAGAGAGAGAGAGAGAGAGAGGTGGCAGAAAAAAGGAGAGAAAACAGAAAAACACACAGGAAAGATAGAACAGAAGAAAAATGAAAACGAACACAAAAAAAAAAAAAAAAAGAGAAGAGTGAGAATCAACAAAAGGGTTTAATTATACAAAGAAGCAGCAGGACAGATGCAAAAAAAAAAAAAAAAAAAAAAAAAAAAAAAAAAAAAAAGACCAGCACAGAAAATAGGAGAGAAACGCAGGAAAAACAAAGGTATATTGGAAAAAAGAGTCAAAACCGTTTTTAGAAAAAGTGCAACAGAAAAGAAGAAATGAAAAAACATAATTGAATGCATAACGGAAAAAGAGGAAAAAAAAAATGGGAGAGAGAGAGAGAGAGAGAGAGAGAGGGGGGGGGGGGCATAAAAGAAGAGGAAAGACGAACAGAAACAACACACACACACACACACACACACACACACACACACACACACACACACACACGAGCGAAGCAACAGAATAGAAGTTCGCCGTTTCACACAACTTTCTGAGAGTAGGGGATTACTGCTGCCAGACTAGAGCTCCTACCATTCCCACGGGGACAGAACTGGGGGGGGGGGGGGGGGGGGGGGGGGGGGGACGGGGGGTATAGAGGAAAGAAATGGAGGGAGGCACTAGAGGGGTATTGGGGTGGTGTTGAAAAAAAAATGACCAGGGGTGAAGATGGTCAGGCAGAGCAACGAGAGACCTGTTGTCCAGTTCCAGGAGAGTGCTACTAACGCGCAGGTAGAACGCCACTCCCAAGAGAGAGACTTGAAGGGTCCAGAGGTTGTGTTGATGGCGTGCAAAAGACCAGCGAGCGTTGAAAAAGAAAAAAAAAAAGAGAAATACTAAACAGAGAGCAGGGATTGAAAACAATAACAACAACAAACCAACAAAAGCTCTGTTCAGTACAATAATGAAATGCCAGGGGTTTTATTTTGGGCAAAGCATGTGTGTTTGTGCACCCATGCGCCGAGAAGAGAACTGAGCGAGGGGAAGGGAAAGTTTTGATCACTTCATCCCTTCCTTTCTGCCTGACCATGATGGGATTTACCTGAGTACCAGGAATAATATTATGACTGGACTCGGAGAGAGAGAGAGAGAGAGAGAGAGAGAGAGAGGGGGGGGGGGGGGGGGGGGTGAGGGGTGCGTAAGCTCTTCCAAGGTTTCCTAAGCCAAGAGTTGACCTGTATGCAGAGAGCTGACCTTTCTATCCCGCTCCTTCCCCCTTGTCACTCCGTGCTCCTGATCCTCGGACATGACCCCCCGACCTGTTGTAACTGTCGGTTGTCACTCCCAACCAGTTGTAACTGTCGGTTGTCACCCCCCTACCAGTTGCAACTGTCGGTTGTCACTCCCAACCAGTTGTAACTGTCGGTTGTCACCCCAAACAGTTGTAACTGTCGGTTGTCACCCCAACCAGTTGTAACTGTCGGTAGTCACCCCCAACCTGTTGTAACTGTCGGTCATCCCCCCCAACCAGTTGTTACTGTTGGTCCCCTCCCCCCCCCCCCCCCTACCAGTTGTAACTGTCGGTCGTCACCCCCAGCCAGTTGTAACTGTCGGTCGTCACCCCCCAGCCAGTTGTAACTGTCGGTCACCCCCACTCCCCACCCCAAACCAGTTGTAACTGTCGGTCCCCCCCCCCCCCCCCCCCCCCCCCCCCCCCCCCCACCAGTTGTAACTGTCGGTCGTCACCCCCCAACCAGTTGTGACTGTCGGTCCTGACCCCCAACCTGTTGTAACTGTCGGTCCTGACCCCCAATCTATTGTAACTGTTGATCCTGACCCCCAAGCTGTTGTAAATGTTGGACCTCACCCCCAACCTCTTATAACTGTCGGTCCTGACCCCCAACCTGTTGTAACTGTCGGTCCTGACCCCCCAAACCTGTTGTAAACTGTCGGTCGCTACTTCATCCTTTCTTCAGTGTGCTGTGTCCCTGTTCTTAGGTCGCCTTTCCATTGAATACCTGGACCTGCTGTATTGTCTGAATATGCGCGAGCTGTGTGTGTGTGTGTGTGTGTGTGTGTGTGTGTGTGTGTGTGTGTGTGTGTGTGCGTGCGTGCGTGTCCGTCCGAGCATGCACGGGAGCGCATACCACTACAATGGGTTTGGTAACCTACCAAACTGAATTCGGTTCAGGATACTGCACTGGGAAATGATATGATGGGAAAATTGCTAGTAATGTTGGAAAATGACACGATGGGAAATTGCTAGTGATGTTGGAAAATGACACGACGGGAAATTGCTAGTGATGTGTTGGAAAATGACACGACGGGAAATTGCTAGTGATGTTGGAAAATGACACGACGGGAAATTGCTAGTGATGCTGGAAAATGACACGACGGGAAATTGCTAGTGATGCTGGAAAATGACATGATGGGAAATTGCTAGTGATGTTGGAAAATGACATGATGGGAAATTGCTAGTGATGTTGGAAAATGACATGATGGGGAATTGCTAGTGATGTTGGAAAATGAATGATGAGGGAAAATTGCTAGTGATGTTGGGAAATGACATGACGGGAAATTGCTAATAATATTGGAAAATGACATGATGGGAAAATTGCTAGTAATGTTGGAAAATGACATGATGGGAAATTGCTAGTAATGTTGGAAGATGACATGATGGGGAAAATTGCTAGTAATGTTGGAAAATGACATGATGGAATTGCTAGTAATGTTGGAAGATGACACGATGGGAATTGCTAGTAATGTTGGAAAATGACACGATGGGAAATTGCTAGTGATGTTGGAAAATGACACAACGGGAAATTGCTAGTGATGTTGGAAAATGACACGACGCGAAATTGCTAGTGATGTTGGAAAATGACACGACGCGAAATTGCTAGTGATGCTGGAAAATGACACGACGGGAAATTACTAGTGATGCTGGAAAATGACACGACGGGAAATTGCTAGTGATGTTGGAAAATGACACGACGGGAAATTGCTAGTGATGTTGGAAAATGACACGACGGGAAATTGCTAGTGATGTTGGAAAATGACATGATGGGAAAATTGCTAGTGATGTTGGGAAAATGACATGATGGGAAATTGCTAGTAATGTTTGAAAATGACATGATGGGGAAAATTGCTAGTGATGTTGGAAAATGACATGATGGGAAAATTGCTAGTGATGTTGGAAATGGGGAACGGTGACTCGGGATGTCCCCAGTTTGGTTAAAGACACACCACCAACAAACTATCCTCCCCTGTTTGGTTGAAGACACACCACTCAACAAAAACTATCGGCCCCCAGTTTGGTTGAAGACACACCACTCAACAAACTATTGGCCCCAACTTGGTTGAAGACACACCACTCAACAAACTATCGGCCCCAACTTGGTTGAAGACACACCACTCAACAAACTATCGGCCCCCGGTTTGGTTGAAGTCACACCACTCAACAAACTATCGGCCCCTGTTTGGTTGAAGACACACACCACTCAACAAACTATCGGCCCCTGTTTGGTTGAAGACACACCACTCAACAAACTATCGGTCCCCTGTTTGGTTGAAGACACACCACTCAACAAACTATCGGTCCCTGTTTCGTTGAAGACACACCACTCAACAAACTATCGGCCCCTGTTTGTTTGAAGTCACACCACTCAACAAACTATCCGCCCCTGTTTGGTTGAAGACACACCACTCAACAAACTATCGGCCCCTGTTTGGTTGAAGACACACCACTCAACAAACTATCGGCCCCTGTTTGGTTGAAGTCACACCACTCAACAAACTATCGGCCCCTGTTTGGGTTGAAGACACACCACTAAAAAAACTATCGGCCCCTGTTTGGTTGAAGACACACCACTCAACAAACTATCAGCCCCTGTTTGGTTGAAGACACACCACTCAACAAACTATCGGCCCCTGTTTGGTTGAAGACACACCACTCAACAAACTGTCGGCCCCCTGTTTGGTTCAAGACCACCACTCAACACAACCATCGGCCCCAGTTTGGTTGAAGACACACCACTCAACAAACTATCCGCGCCCTGTTTGGTTGAAGACACACACCACTCAACAAACTATCGGCCCCCTGTTTGGTTGAAGACACACCACTCAACAAACTATCGGCCCCCCTGTTAGTTTGGTTGAAGACACACCACTCAACAAGCTATCGGGCCCTATTTGGTTGAAGACACACCACTCAACAAACTATTGCCCCTGTTTGGTTGAAGACACACCACTCAACAAACTATCGGCCCCCTGTTTTGTTGAAGACACACCACTCAACAAACTATCGGCCCCTGTTTGGTTGAAGACACACCACTCAACAAAACTATCGGGCCCCTGTTTGGTTGAAGACACACCACTCAACAAACTGTCAGCCCGCGGCAAAGCGTGACGGGGACGAGCTGTCACGATGCATTGACTGTGCGACTGCTGCGCTCCTTGACTTCCCATCTTGCCTGGTCACTGTCCTCCCGCGTCCTGCATGGCGCACGACAGGTCCAGCTGCGGCTTGGAGCTACTCCCCGGGCACCGTGGCGATCGGCTAGCTGGTCTAGCTCAGCCTGAGGTTGCCAATGAAAAGTCCCCCCCCCCCCCCCCCCCCCCCCCCCACGCTCTTCCAAACTCTCCCAAGCCAAATCATCCGCCTGCCAAAAACTGAAAACCCAGCCGGTCAGTTCTGGGTTTGTTTGTTTGTTTTTTCGTGTTTTTTTTCATGCACCGCACAGAGCTTAAAGCATCTGACACATATCGGCAGACTGGTCAGCAACTCAGTGGTTGCTGATTAACGGAATAAGTGTCTGTCTGAAAACAATGGAGGCTTTGCCACATTAAGGATTTCTAGACTTACGTCTTCTAGTTATTTTTTTTTTAAAGTTCAAGTATCATTTTAGGAATTACCATTGTCTGAACTGTTGTTACACTATATTTTTTGTAAAAGGCTCAAGTATCATTTTAGGTAAATTACCATTGTCTGAACTGTCGGTACAAATACAGGTCCATACATATACAGCGGTCCCATTTGTGTTTGGACTACCAGGAAAATTTTCTCTGGATACGACACCCAGAAAATAAAAAAAAAAACGCGACACAAACGTAATAGGAGTAGTCGCAACACCTTGTAAATACAAGTTATGTGAACAACTACTCACGACATGCAAAACATGTCGGGAGCACAAAGCCTGGACAATACAATGGCCAAAACTCCTCCAGTCTCCACCCCATCCTACGGCAGTTTGCACGGGGCCGGAATAGCTTAGTTGGTAGAGCGCCGGACTCGTGATCCTGAGGTTACGGGTTCGAATTTCGGTACAGGGGGGATTTTTCCCTCGGAGTTAACAGTGGTTCTGACTCCATTCCCCATACAGTCCTTCCAATGAGACTGTAAACCGAGGTTCCGTGTGTGAACGCACGCACATCATCTTGCACACACGTAAAATCCCATCACCAACTTTCTGAATAGAAAGCCAGTTTGGAAGTTGGAGTATGGCTGCCTTGATGGCGAGATAGAAAACGGCCATACACACAAAAGTGTCAGAATCTTCAACTCGATGAAAGTGGACACTCAAAGGAAGAAAGAAGAAAACCGACAACGAAAAAACCAGTCGTCGCCGGCAGATTTAGGTTGATAGCGAACCCTCGTGTTTTGTTTTTGTTTTTGTTTTTTTCCCTCCCCCAGTTAGGTGACCAACAAATTGACGTTAGGCCCTCGGTGAAGAGAAAAAGAAGAAAGCATTATTTTGGCTGAAGGGAACCGCAGGCGATCCCTTTCCTCTGACCATTTACTGGTTCTCGTGCCAAGTCACAGGACAAGTAGGCGTCCACCGATTGGATGTTACACTGGCTAGGATATGGGGGAAAAAATGGGAATGGGTTCTGTTCAGAAAATTCGCTGGCTAGAAAGTATCCACTTCATAGCAAGGCCAGTGTTCAAACTATCGTGTGCTAGAATAGGTGTGGATAGGATAGGATAGTCGCTTTTTTGTGCAACGTGTACGGACGGCATTAGCGCAAAGTGTACATATGCACCTATATGATTATGCAAACGTTCATATACGTTCACGTCTACACCCATGCAGAGGTTCACTCATTCAAAAAGGCATATATGCGCTTACTTCGCACGCACAGGTAAACACACACACACACACACACACACATGCTCGCGCGCGCACACACACATACATGCATGCATGTTCGCGCACACACATGCTCTCTCTCTCTCTCACACACACACACACTGAGCGGTGGAGCCGATCATGATTGCCAGGTTTCCAAAGCCTGTTAATGTATAGTTAAGGCAATCGCTAAGTCTTCTTCATGGGACCGTCTTTTTGAGAGTTGTCATTATCGTTATTTTATATCATCGCTATTGCCATAACTTCAGCGCAGTGCGTTCTCGAGGCTTTCCAAATGTAGGACAGCATACAAGTGGACCAGTCCTCACCATAAATGCCAAGGGGTGAAAATCGGTATTTCGCTTCACTTTTCCACTACTCGCACTAACCAGTCCGGACGAGAGAAGCGTTCAGTTGGTGGGGCTGCCCTTCACGGCAAAGCATGCACGCCAGCGTCCTGTCTGAACGTAGTCTTTGCCTCCAGTGATTCACGGTGTGTGTGTACTTCAAAGTTGACATTTTGAGACTCTTCAGCTAGCTGTGAAGAGTGGTGAACAGTCACCCCAAAAGCAAGGAGGCAGACACGAAGCCAATCAGATGGACAGGAAGGGACCAATGCCTTCAGAATGTATAGTGGAAACTCCAAACAGCAAAGAGCGGAGATCCAAATTCTGTCCCCTAGTGCGTCTGCAAAGAGCGGAGATCCAAATTCTGTCCCCAGTGAATCTGCAAAGAGCGGAGATACAAATTCTGTCCCCAGTGCGTCTTTGTTCACCAGCAGTGACGCCTCCTGAGGCAGTCCTTCCTAGGCGAGGCTCAGTTGGCCAGTACGGGCTATTCATGGGGTTGTCAGACTTTTTTCAGAAACGTATATCGTCAGTCATGAGATTGTAGCATGCGCGAAATTTTACCGGCACGGTTTTCGTGCACTCATAGCAAGTCACACGATAAACACGAAAATCACTAGTGTGGAGCACGCTTATTTTGCCACGAAACACCTGTTTGTCAACTTGGAAGACACACAGGCATTTTCATGAGGCCAGTTTGAACAGAGAGAGAGAGAGAGAGAGGAGTTAGTTGTGTCAAGCTTCTCTATAAACAAAAGCGACGAATTGAAGAATGGAGGTGGTTGGGAGAGAGAGGAAGAGGGCAGAAGGTGAAGGAGGGTGGGGGGGGGGGGAGGAGGTTGGGGATGGAGAGGTGACAGGACAGTTTCTTTCCACTACGCTGGTGTCTGCAATGACACAGTGACGTCAGCGATGTATCATCCGGGTCCTGTAGGCTGTCAGCCAATCGGGTGAGGGCGAGGGCGTGCAGAGCGAGAAGGAAAGGACCGGCAACAACTGCACCACCGGAGACTTGATGAATCACCGTTCGCCTGCATCTGGGTGTGACACACACGTAGACACACCTTTGGGGGCGGAGGGGGGGGGGGGGGGGTGAAGTGCTTATATTTGAGAGAGAGAGAGAGATTAGGGCGGAGGAAATTGAAGAGAGAGAGAGAGAAATGGGGGGGATGAAACTGAAGAGAGAGAGAGAGAGAGAACTATTTGGAAGCGAGACGGACTGCTGTCTTACAATCATTCGAGTCACGCACATGCTTTGGACAAAAAAAAAACAAACAAACAAAAACAAACAAAAAAAGAAAAGCCAACAAGAACAAACTTCGATCGAATCAAACTCGCGCGCACATCACCAGCAGTTGATCAAAACCAAAAGAGGAAGAGCAAAATCGACACTTCGGGTGACGCTTACAGTTGCAGGGTCATTATAACCAGATGACCCCAACAGAGCGCTTTCCATCCCGTGTTGATGAATGACGTAGAAGCCCAGAGCACTTGCTTGACGTGGGAGCTATTTAGGCTATCAGCGTAGACACACAGACACATGTGGCACCGTGCTGTGTTCAGTTTCAATAGCTCCTTCATCTCTATGTTCCTTCTAGGCAGTTGCGTTCTTCTACTAGCAACACTCGGCTCAAAATCCCATGCTCCCTATGGCGATCGCTTATCGTTTTGTTTTTTTTTTTTAATTTTTTTTTTAGGGTCCGGTTTCTTTGAATAAACTCACAGTATTTTTGCGTATATCAAACTCTCTGTCTTCCCTCAAGGCATCCTTTAAAACAGCCCTCTTCACCAATCCAATAGCAGTTCTTTTCTCCCCCTTCCCCATCAAATAATTCTGCGACTTTGTGTGTGTGTGTGTGTGTGTGTGTGTGTGTGTGTGCGCTGTTGTGTGCGTTGTTGCGAGACAGAGTATGTGGGATTGTGTGTGTGTGTGTGTGTGTGTGTGTGTGTGTGTGCATTCTTGTTTGTAGGTGCCTGGTACTTGCTGCAATATTTATCTTCAAATTTGCTTAAGCTTCATTTATTTTCTTTAACCTTTCCTGCATTTGTAAGCGCTTAGGGTTATGTAATATCAAACGCCATGAATAATCATTATCATTAGTAGTATTATCATTAAAATCATTATCTGACAAAAGAATGAACTCTGATTCAGTGAAATTGTAATGCCAGGGGGGGGGGGGGGGGGGGGGGGGGGGGGGGGGGGGGGGGGGGGGGGGGGGGGGGGGGATGCCACCAGTTAGATTTCGGTTGCCAGGAGTGTTCATGATGAAGGCTGGTTTAAAGGAAGAGATCGAGTGTTATCATCAAGACTAAGGCAAAGGAATAGACCATGACTTAAAGAAAGAGAGTGTTATCAAGGCTAAGGCAAGGAATAGACCATGACTTAAAGAAAGAGAGTGCCATCATCAAGACTAATGCAAATGAATAGACCATGATTGAAAGAAAGAGACTGTTATCATCAAGACTAAGGCAAAGGAATAGACCATGATTAAGACTGATGACGTGGGATGAACCGAAATTCAGGCTAGTGGAAATAGACGTACCAGTGACAAAACATAAACCACAAAAATTTTTAGACTGATTGCAAGAGATGTAGACCATGATTGAGACTAATTGACAGGATATATCGCAACTAAAATGGTGACTAAGAATAAGCTATAGTTAAGACAGCGAGTTTGATCAAGACTGAGCCCAAAGGATGACAAAAGATGGACCAAGATAGAGTGCTGACGAAGAAACAGCCATGGTTTAGACTGAAGACTAATGATAAACCGTTACTGAGACCGAGGACAGGAGATACATTCTGATTTAAACTGATGACAGATAGATTCTGATTAGAGATTCTGATTTAGACTGATGACCTAACTAAAGAAAAAGTAATATGCAGATGGCAAGAAGGTTTATTTTAGTTACTTGGTAAGAATTTGTAACCGTATACACAGAGAAAAACATTTCATGCATCAGGGAGACCAACATCAGGGAGAGGGAGGAGGGGTTGCAGGAGCGAGGGAAAGGGTGGGTGGGGATGGACGCTGGGTGGAGGCGGAAGATGCTGTCTTGAACGCCATATATTTTGTACCCCTGAAGCGACTGTGATTCAAGGTTCAAAACTCCAGTAGCCCATCATGTCCTAATATGTGACCATTCAAATAAGAGCGAAAAAACACGAGACCCGTCACCGTGATTAAGAGTTGAAATCATAGGTGGGTGGCACAGAGGCCACAACGTAGCAGGACTTGGCTTTTGGATGTCAAGGTGATTCAAAGCCAACTCGAGAAAGCCAACGTTACTGAACGTTGCGAAACGCAGTGACTGCACAGACAAACTCAAGAGAGAGAAAAAAAAAAAAAAAGGGGGGGGGGGGGGGGGGGGGGAGAACCAGATGAAGGGTCTGTGGCATGGGACTGTGATGTTTCTGTACAATGTGTTCTGACTCAAGAGTCTAATGAAATTTACCTGAGGGGAAATTTTCAGCCAGCTACTGCTGGTCTTCATCAGCCCAGACTGACTGGTAGTTGTGGTGGGTGTTGGTGTCCTTTGAGTTGTCCTCTCTGGTGGAGTGATTGGTGTTCAGCGCACACTTGTAAATGGGGTCATAGCCACACTTGTAAATGGGGTCAGCACACGCTTGTAAATGGGGTCATGGCAGGTCATAGCCACAGCCTCTGTTCAAACTGTTTTATCTCTGTCCCTTACTCCCCCCACCCCTCCTCTCCCTCTCTTATCTCTCCTTTCTCTCTCTCTCTCTCTCTCAACCAGGCTTGAACAGAGACTGTGGCTATGACCTGTCCCCCATTTACAAGTGTGTGCTGAACACAAATCACTCTACCACAGAGGACAACTCAGAGGACACCAACATTCAGCACAACTACCAGTCAGTCTGGGCTGATGAAGACCAGCAGTAGCTGGCCGAAAATTTCCCCTCAGGTAAATTTCATTAGACTCTCAGTCAGAACACAGAAACATGAATAACCCGCAGTCGGAAAGTGTCTGCTCAAACGGGACTGTGATGTCGACTGTCTGAAGCTCCCTGACCTGTGGTGACTGACTGGGGTTTCACCTGTGCACATAGTACCAGACTGAAGTCGGCCTGTGTCAACAGAACTGCCTCACTCCCTGTGTTGTCCGCTGTGGTTCGTGTACCGCCAGTCCATCCACTTAGAGAGACTTTTTCACGAGAATTGATCGCGGTTGTGTGTGTGTGTGTGTGTGTGTGTGTGTGAGAGAGAGAGAGAGAGAGAGAGAGAGGGAGGGAGGGAAGGAAGGAGTTTTGCTTTAGTTGATTCTCAAGCTTTTGGGGGAGTATTTTGTGCGTTTTTGATGTCTGTTGTTTGTCCCATAAGAAGACTTCTCTGTCGATAACTAGTTCTGGCATGCCTCCTATTGTGTATCAAAGCAACGTTACTTTTCACTTTGTGTCATCTGCTGTGTTCATTTGTGCTTTGATTTTTTCGTTTAACGTTTCTTCACCTCCCCACCAAAAAAAAAAAGTTTGTAGACAGCTTTATCCATTGTTTGACTTTTTTTTTTTAGTCATGACTCAGTGAAAGACTTGTACGATGGACATGACTTTATCTGAGAACGAGCGTATGTAATATTCAAACAGGCCCAAGAAGAATACTTTGGCTGCAGTGAAGAAGGTTAGTGATCATCAAATAAATGAATTTGAAATCGGTTTTAGAAGGCCTGCTTTTGACAGCGAATTAGGTAAATCTTGTTGAAGAAGAGGACATTTAAACAAAAGGTGATATTTTAAAATCCTCGCTCTTCACAGACGACTAATGATATATTATACAGTAAACTTACCGAGCTGTGCGTGTCAGTGTTACTAAAAAAAGTTTTCACTGGCACACATATACGAGCACTATTTTTTTCATCAGTCAGTCCGGCTGTTGCCATCTGTCAATGTTTTCAGTGTGTGTGTGTGTGCGTGTGTGCGCGCGCGTAGGTTTGTGTGTAGTTATTGAGTTGCGCTTATCAAAAGCCAGTAGGACAAGTCTTCCCGCACACAGCTGTGTCTGTATCTGAATTTCAACGTCGTGTTTGAAACTATTCAGTTATCTTCTCACTTTCGGTCTTGTTTGGTATGTTTCAGCTTGTGTGTGTGTGCGTGTGTGTGTGTGTGTGTGTGTGTGTGTGTGTGTGTGTGTGTGTGTGTGTGTGTGTGCGTGTGTGTGTGTGTGTGTGTGTGAGTGAGTGAGTGAGACTGATTTTGAATAATGACCTGTTCTCGCATGAGTGCTCTCTCTCTCTCTCTCTCTCTCTCTCTCTCTCTCTCTCACACACACACACACACACACACACACACACAAACAAACGCCGCGCGCGCACGCGCGCGCGCGTGTGTGTGTGTGTGTATGTGTGTGAAAGAGAGAGAGAGAGAGAGAGAGAGAGAGAACGGAGGGATAGAGAGAGAGAGAGGGGGGGAGTGGGGGACAGAGAGAGCTGGGGGATAACAAGAGAGCAGAGAGAAAGAGGGATACGAGAGAGAGAGAGAGAGAGAGAGAGAGAGAGGAGAGAGAGGGCAGGGACAGGGGGGGGGGGGGGGGGGGGGGGATAGGGGCGGGAGACCTGTGGCGAAGGAATGCAGCCCGGTGGGCCCTGGGGGCAGGCAGCATAGCTAAAATGACGACCACCTTTACACCACACCACCACCCACCCCTCCCTCCCCTGCGTCTCCCCCAAACGTCCGTCTTTCCCGGCAGTTTCAAACCTGTTTCCGCCCCCAACTACGCTATCTCTCTTCTCTCTCTTCTCTCTCTTCCGTACCGCTACCTCTTCTGTCCAACCTATGGTACAAGAGTGGACTCTAATTGTTTAGGATAGCTGTTGAGGTACTTCATGTTGTTGAAAGATATTCTTGCATTCGTTATTTAGCGTTTCTTAGATTTGGATGACGGACGCCGAATGCTTTGGTTTGGTTTGGTTCGTGGTTGGTTGGTTATTGCGTTTTGAACAGAGAGCTAGGTTGATATCTGATCTGAATGAAGCGGACTACTCCGCTGAGAGTACGATTACATGCTTTGCATCTTGTTTGTTTTATATTGTGTGTGCTGTCCGAACTCCGTCATACATTTCCACGTTCATATTTTAATTCCCCTTTGTTTTGCAGTCCCCACCACACCCCCATTCCCCCTCCTCACACCCCGTGTCAAATGATGTTGTTGGGGTTGTTGCTCTGGTAGTGGAGCCGGTTTTGTATTGTGTTTCGTTTTGTTGTCTGGTCTTTTGATGTCAGTAGTGTTCAGGACACGCACTGAAAATAGGGTACGATTGCCTTCCGGCGTCCAAGCGCACGTGAGTTGCGAAAGAAGCTTTTGCTTTATGCTTTGCTTTTCTTGTGCAGCAGCTCACCTTAATGTGTGGTTATCTTATGTCATTGTTTCTTTAATTGCGCCCCCCCCCCCCCCCCCCCCCGCCCCCTCCGTTTGCGACCCTCATCCTTCACCCCACCCTGTCTTGAGATGTCTATCTCCGTCGGCTGTATTACCCGTGGCAGATGTGGGTGAACACACTCACAGGGCGGTATTACCCGTGGCAGATGTGGGTGTGAACACACTCACAGGGCGGTATTACCCGTGGCAGATGTGGGTAAACACACTCACAGGGCGGTATTACCCGTGGCAGATGTGGGTGAAACACACTCACAGGTGGTATTTCCCATGGCAGATGTGTGGATGAACACACTCACAGGGCTGTGTTACCCATGGCAGATGTGGGTGAATACACTTACAGGGCTGTGTTTACCCATGGCAGATGTGGGTGAACACACACTTACAGGACTGTGTTACCTGTGGCAGATGTGGGGTGAACACACTCAAAGGGCTGTGTTACCCGTGGCAGATGTGGGTGTGAACACTCACTCAGGGGCGGTATTACCCGTGGCAGATGTGGGTGAACACACTCACGGGCGGTATTACCCGTGGCAGATGTGGGTGAACACACTCATAGGGCGGTATTACCCGTGGCAGATGTGGGTGAACACACTCACAGGCGGGTATACACACATCTACCGTGGCAGATGTGGGTGAACACACTCACAGGCCTGTATTACCCATGGCAGATGTGGGGTGAACACACTCCCAGGGCGGTATTACCCATGGCAGATGTGGAGGAGCACAGTCACACAGCGGTGTCTCCTCTCTCGTGGGTGGCCTTGTGACGACTTTGCTGATCTACTACTCCCTGCGGATTGCCGACGCAGGGGCAGCGACAAGAGTAGGGCTGTGTCATGGCGAAACCGGAAAGAGCGGCATGGGAACTATGGCGTGGGGGGGGGGGGGGGGGGGGGGGTACATCCGACGGAACCGGAAATGACACCACCACCCATCTTGACTAGGGCGGATGACTACTTTAGTAAGTTTTTTTTTTCTTCTTTTTTTCTCTTTTTTTTTTTTTAACATGAAGGTCGACAGTTCCCCTAACCTGATGGGCGTGGGGTGGGGGTGAGAAACAGCACCCAATCCTGTTGTCATGAACCGTCTGATGTCCACTTACCACA
>JADBJO010000200.1:672500-680000 GCA_016801955.1 Conus betulinus
TGGGGACTCATAAGGCAGACACGGCTGATAGTGTTCGTGCTCTTGGTGTCAAATAGAGACACACCCCAGTCCATAATTCTGTGGTGTTCTCGCCACCAAGGGTTAAAAAAAAAAAAAAATCCAACAGCACCCCCAAGCCAGCCAACGAAGAGTAGTAAATAAAAAACAAAACGAAAAATGTGGAAAGAAAAAAGTTGCTGAAAAACTAAAAACTTATGCTTGGCCGCAAAATGCTCTGATGGATTATTTAGTTAGTGATTTGGGGCAAAATCTAATTGTGGCGTGAAGCCACATCAGCGAAGGAACACAACAGACACCGACCTATATCCTCAACCCGTCCACCTATCAATATCCTGGCTGTGCTCATAAACACACGTTCCCCGCGGAGGAAACTTAATCAGGTGCACACCACCCTCCCTCCTTCCCCCTGTCCCACCACTGCTTCCTCCCCCCATCCTCGCCCCCTCCCTGACGGCGGCCCGCAGACGTGCGAGGAATCGATGTTGTAGTGCCAACATTGTGGACTCCAGATGGTCAACACCAAAGACATACTGTGAACCCACCCTTTTCACCTCTGACTTTACTGCATAGACATTCTCCTTCATCATCATCATCATCATCATAATCTTCTAATACTACTACTACTACTACTTCTGTTACTACTGCTACTACTGTTTCCTCTTTCTCTTCTCCTTTTCCTCCATCTCCTTCTTCTCCTTCTTCTTCTTCTTCCCTCCTTTAACTATGTGCAGAGTTATTTTGGTGCCGAACTGAAGAACTGTTCACCAGCTTCCTCCAGCTCAGTTGGTTCTGTGCCAGAGGCAGAGTATCTTTGTTCAGTGTGAGGCAGAGCCCCAGAACTTCACGCTTCATGGATCTGCTCTGTAGGCACGGGGTCCAAACACTTATTGCAGCGCAGCGGGCAGTGACTCTGGTCCAGAACTTATCATCGTTGCAATGTTACTAAACATCACGTGCAGTATTCAAGTTCAGTAGCTTTCAGACCTGTGCCATAAGCAAGGAGGATTCCTTACTGACTCTCAATGTTGAAAACGCTGATATTCGACGCAGTTTAGCTATGTGCATGTACAATCTGGACGCAGCATACTTTACCGCATCCCTCCACACTTCTGATGTTGTGCAGTAGGTCACCCTTCAACAGGGGTCATCGCTGTGTGTGTGTTTCCAAATCAGCTCTTGGTGATTGAATTTATGACGGAGCTGCCGTCAGCGAAGACCTTGCGCCATTTGCCATGAAACGGAAGGGAGGTAAGCGCACAAAAACACGTCATTAGAAATCCAGAACCCAAATAGGTCATCACTCTAATCTTACCACACTCTGCTGTGAATACGGCAGGCAGGTTTGAGTGTGTGTATCCCAGAGAGTTGGACAGTGGGGCTCGGGACTCGGTGTATCCGCACTTGCAAGCTGCTACGTGTGCGGGTGGTGCTTTTAGTGGGGAGTTAGGTTGTTGATCGGCGTGCGATGTGGGTTTCAGGTGCTGTCTTCTTGAAGTGACCTGGACTTGCTGGTGGGGAAGCAGGCTGCCTGGTAAGCTGGCACCTAAATCCACAGGATGTCATCAGTGCTGGCAGACACCGGCTGGTTGGGAGATAGACGAGATGCGAGTTTGTTAACAGCCATGTACAGGTGTCGGGTTGATGGGGGATAAGTGTGAGGGAGATGGGGAGGTTACAGGGCACGAGTAATTATGAGTCACCCTTATCAGCTTCCCTAACCCATCCATTTTGATGGTATTTGTTTCTATGATTTTACGGCGAACTGTTCGAAATCCATGCCTCAGGGATCACACAAATGGCTATTTTGGATGCCCGTCTTGATTATCGCGTTGTAGTTCTGGTGGGACTGCGAAGTGTCAGACAGGTCCCTTGCATCCAGCCCCCTGCGACATCAGACAGCCAGAGGTTCGACAGCTCTTCCTGTCCATGAGAGGGCGTTTCTACTGTTAGAGCATGGACATTTGTCTTACATGGCGGTAAAAAAAAAAATACCATAAAGATTTCCATTTTCATTTCTAGCCCTCAACGGCTACAGCTCTTTCGTGTGTATGGAGGATGACATGGATTTTAAACTGGGGAAAAAAATGCTGAACTGGAAACTCCATGGTTTTAAACATCGTCTTTGTTTTTGATCTCTTTTTCTTTTGTTCATGAAATATTCATAAATGTTGAGGAACGTGATTAATCGAATTCTAAGTTCCTTGCGATTAGAAGGCTAAGTGATAGGAATTCACGTGTTGATTGTGGTGGTCTGACAGATTTTATGAGTGAAGGACATTAAACTGAATGTGATCAACAGACAAAGGTGATCTGTTTAGCAGAACATAAATGATAAATGAAGTACAGAGTTGAAAACAGAGAACTGACAAAGCCTCACATGTGACAGGGGAAAAAAACAGTTTGTGTGAACGACAAATGAAGTACAAAGCTTGTAGGAAAAAGTAGTGCTGGCTAAACAACACATGTAGGGGGGGTGTGTGTGTGTGTGTGTGGGGGGGGGGGGGGGGCTGACTGAACGACATATGTAATTACAAAAAGGAAAAGGAAATGCTGACTAAACGACACTTGTAGTAGCAAATAGGAAAAAAGCAACGCTGACTGAACAACACACACGTTGAAAGGCAGGACCAAAGCGTTGTCGACTGAAGGGACCTCTGAGCTGAGGGAAGCTCCCAGATCAATGTAGTCAGGGTGACCGACAACAAGGGAAGAGACTGGGGGTTCGGCCGGACACTTAACACTTCATTATCTTTCTGATTCCTGCCCCCCCCCCCCCCCCCCCTCCTCCTCTCTCTCTCTCTCTCTCTCTCTCTCTCTCTCTCACATACTCTCTCTCTCTCTCTCTCTCTCTCTCTCTCGGGTATCGGCAAGTGCCAGACATTCTGTGAACGAACGATAAAGGCTTAAGATAGAGAAACAGTAGCGGCAACAACATAATAATCAAGAAGTACAATGACAGTACCACCATTTTCTTGGTCTCTCTGCTCTGTGCAAGGGCCTACCATCCCAGCAAACGAGGAGAAAAGCTAACAACAGCAGCAACAACAACATCAACAACAACACGAGCTGTTCATTTTCGTTGTTATCCAACGTTGTAAACAAGCACGTCGACGACTCTGGAGAAGGGGAAGGGGGAGGGCGTGGGGGGGGGGGGGGGGGGGGGGGGGGGGGGGGGGGGGACTCTCCTTTAAGCCGAAGATCTGTATTGTGTGTGTGTGTGCCAGCCAGGTTGACTTGTTGTGATGGGGAGACAGGCGGTATTCCTGCACAAACATGCTGTGCTTCCGTGTGGAGGGCCCATGCTCGTATCCGCAGTGTGTGGAGTTTGGTGAACACAGCTTCTCGCAATGGGCACAGCAGCAATGAAAGGATTCTTTACTATGCAGCAAAAGCTTCACTAAACTTGTTTTAAACGTATATATTCAATCAAGCCCATACAAACAAAACAAAACAAAACAAACAAACAAACAAAAAAAAAAAAAAAAAAAGAAAAAAGCTTTCGTGACTGATTCTCTGTCTGTGTCTGTCTGTCTGTCTGTCTGTCTCTCTCTCTCTCTCTCTCTCTCTCTCTCTCTCTCTCTCACACACACACACACACACACACACACACACACACACACACACACACACACACACACACACACACCGTGCGTGCGTGCGTGCAGTTATTTGTGTGTGTGTATGTGTGTGTGCGCTCGCGTATGTGTATGTGTGCGTGCATGCATGTTTGTGTATATGTTGAGAGAGAGAGAGAGAGGGGGGGGGGGGGAGATGGAGGGGGAGGGGGAGGGTGTACGCGCGAGCGCGTTTTTCCTTTTGTGTCATCTCTAAAACCACTCCATTCCGGCTCTGCAAACACGTACAGCCACTCCTGTCGGAAGTTCCAACCACCCCGCCGACTGTTCCTAGAATCAGCTGGGTGTTCTCTGCCACCGCCGTCACGTTCCGTGTGACTTTTTTCATGTGGCAAAAAGAGTGCATTAATAGAAAAGGCCCCACAGCTGGAGACCAATCACACAGCCCCTGTCCTGTGTCCTTCACCTTTTATTTTGAGGGGGAGGTGGGGTTAGGAGTGCTTTAGTACCACCGTGGTACATCCGGAAAAGGGTACTAGTGCACCCATGCAGTCGGTAAAGGGTGATGCTGCACCACATACTCGGGTAAGTTCAGTCCTAATGGTGTAGTTTGTCCCAGCGACCCGAGAGTATCATTCCCTACACGTCGAGGCAAAAGATTTGAAATTGATCCGAGAGATTGAGAGAGAGAGAGAGAGAGAGAGAGAGTTACATCATTGACTCAAGTATGCAGCACAGTGCTGGCTCACGCTCTTTTTTTTTTTTTTTTTTTTTTTTTTTTATCATCGACTCTGGTATCTAATGCAGTGGTGCAGGATTACATTTTTTTCTTTTTTTTTTTAAGCATCAAAGACTCAAGTAACTAGCGCTGTGCTGGCTCACGATTTTTTTTTTTTTTTTTACGTCATCCTTGACTTAAGTATCTAGCGCTGTGCTGGCTCACGATTTTTTTTCTTCTACGTCGTTGACTCAAGTATCTAGCGCTGTGCGGCTCAGTTGTTTTCTTTTTACGTCATTGACTCAAGTATTTAACGCTGTTGGCTTTCTTTTTTTTTTTTTTTTTTTCTCTACGTCATTGACTCAAGTGTTCAGCGCTGTGCTGGCTCGCGCTTTCTTGTGTTTTTTTTCTTTTTCTTTCTTTCTTTCCTTTTCGTTTTTTTTTTTTTTTTTTTTTTTTTTTTTTTTTTTGTGTATCATTGACTCAAGTATCCAGCGCTGTGCTGGCTCATGTTCTTTATTATTATTATTATTATTTTTTTAACATCTTTGACTCATACATCTTGTGCAGTGTTGGTTCATGCTTTTATTTATTTATTTATTTTATTATTTTTTGTTTTGAACATCATTTACTCATAAATTCAGCACTGTGTTTGCTCACGCTTTTTTTTTTTTTATTTATTTAATTTTTCACATCATTGACTCATATATCTAGTACAGTGTTGGCTCACGTTTTTCTTTTTTTTTTTTCTTTTTTTTTTTTTTTTTTTTTTATACATGATTGACTCGTATATCCAGCGCAGTGTTGGCTAACATTTTTTTTTTTTTTTTTTTTTTTTTTTCGTATATCCAGCGCTGTGTTGGCTCATCCAGCGCTTGTTTTCTTTCTTTTTTTTTTTTTTTTATTTTTTTTTTATTTTTTTTTAACATCGTTGACTCATGTAAGTAGCGCAGTGTTGACTCAGCTTCTCAACGCTTTCAGCCAGTTTGAGATTGGCTGGCTAGCCCCGAAAAGACTGACGACACTCGTTCGCTACTCGGGGGGCCGGAATAGCTCAGTTGGTAGAGCGCCGGACTCGTGATCCTGGGGTTGCGGGTTCGAATTTCTGGTACAGGGGGATTTTTCCCTCGGAGTTAATATTGGTTCTGACTCCATTCCCCATAAGTCCTTCGAATGAGACTCTAAACCGAGGTTCCGTGTGTGAACGCACGCACGACATCTTGCACACACGTAAAATCCCATCACCAACTTTCGGAAGAGAAGGCCAGTTTGGCTGTTGGTATGGATGACACGTTACACATAGCATGCACCTTCCCCGAAGATGGAATATGGCTGTCTTAATGGCGGGATAAAAAACGGTCATACACTCAAAACTCCACTGCCTGTCTACACAGGCAGAGTCCGCAGGAGTATCAGCCTGCGTACGCAGAAAGAAAAGAAAGAAAGAAAGAAAAAAAAAAAACGAAAGTTCGCTACTCTTGCAGGAAGTTTGGAGTGTCTGAACGTGGGGTTTGCCGCACGACCTGCCCCGTTTTACCACCATACCTGCATTTCTGAAGGCAAGCGCCACCATTGCCCTGCCTCTGTCAGTGGCGCCACTGTACGTCACAGCCAGCCTGGGTCGACAAGGGAATGTGTGTGTGTGTGTGTGTGTGTGTGTGTGTGTGTGTGAGAGAGAGAGAGAGAGAGAGAGAGAGAGAGAGAGAGAGAGAGAGGTGGGGATGGGGATGACGCGGGGGAAGAGGAGGGTCCAGACGTAATCGAGGGAAAGCCGTTTGAATTTTATTCCAGGCCGAAATGTGTATGTTTTTTTTTTTTTTTTTTTAAATGTAATTTTTTTTTCTTAAAGCATTCTGCCCGGGGTGAAAATGACTGACGTATCTCCGTGTGTCAGTTGCAACAGATGGGATCAGCGTAACAGTCACGACTAATTCGTCGCGAATGGAGAGGGGAGGGGGCGGAAAAGGAGGGGAGTGTATGATGAGGAGGAAGGGGATGGGTAGGGAAGGTAGAAAGGGTGAGACGGAGAGAAGAGAATTTGACAGCTGTTGGAGCGTGGGGAGACTCTCTCTCTCTCTCTCTCTCTCTCTCTGGGGAGGGGGAGAGGAAGGGGGGGGGGGGGGGGGGGGGGGGGCTGGTGGTGGCTATAGTGGATGTCAGTCGATGAGGAGGCTTTGCGATCGCGTCTGACGAAATTAGGAAATTGTAATCACGGCATTGCTGTTGCTTCATCTGTGGCAGTGATTGTTGTTAGGTGCCACGCCTTCAGAAATATTGGATTTCAGGCAGCGACGTGGACTCTTTGTTTTCGTTTTTAATAGCATTGATGAAGAAACGCGGAAATTCAAGATTACCGAGAATGGGACTGACATTGAAAAGCAAAACAGCCGGTGTCGTGTGTGGTTTCCTCCTCTCGTATTTCTTCTGGGGGAGGTGTTTCAATGCGGCGACGCCGAATAGAATCCAGGGTCCCGTACTTCCATGAAAACAAACACAACTTGGATCCCAGTTATCACGTTCCCCTCGTGTGCTAGTGTTGGAGACGCACCATCGGAAGCTTCATCCCAGATCAGCGAACAGATTTCCAACGATGTCATGTCCATGCTCCATCAGCCGAACGTGAAGTTTGATGCGGTGAGGAAGGATATCAGAGGCCTCAAAGACGGTTTGATACGCTGCACACGGAAATGAAGAGCATGAAGGAATAGTGACCCGTCTACGAGATGAAAACGCCGCACTGAGGGAGAGCAACGTCCGCCTGGAGAAGAGGATCGAAGAGATGGAGAGGAAGACCGACGATTTGGAATGCAGGTCGAAGCGGAACAACGTCATCATCCACGGCCTTCAGAAAGCAGAGAAGGAGACGGCAGATGACCTGGAGGCTGCAGCAGTCAGGGAACTCTTCACTGACAGGCTGGAGCTGGCCAAAGACGTTCGTTTTGACCGCCCGCATCGCCTGAACCAGAGGCCCAACTCTCCAATAATCGGGGTGCTGTACCTTCTTCAAGGACAAGGTGGACATACTCAGGGCAAGAGGGAAACTAAAAGGTACTAGTATTTTCATTGGGAAGATTTTTCTTTCAGGGTGAGGGAAGTAAGATGCAAACTGTTGCCCCCATTTGTAGAAAAGCCAGAGCTGACAACAAAAAGGCGTCTGTGGTTTTCGACCATCTTGTAATAGATGGA
>JADBJO010000200.1:685000-687500 GCA_016801955.1 Conus betulinus
TTTCAGAGGTTAACATTTTGTCACTACAAATCAGAAGAGAATTTGAAAATCAGTATTGAATCTGTCTTGGTCAGCGACTTCGGAAGTGTAATGTCGGACAGCAGCGGTAAAGCACATTAGAGTCAAGCATTCTAGAGGGCCCGTGTTCCATTCTGGTACTACGTCATGAAATCTTGTAAGCTTATCTCTGTGCCATCGATCTGTAATTAAAGACAAGCATCTTTTTAAGACTGGAAATTGTTTTTAAAAGAATAATACCATTTATATTCATTATTAGTTGCTAATGCTGGATGCCAGTTTTGCGTATTACCTGAAATAACTCAGTCTTTGAAGTCAGCAAGAAAAGTATATTCACTTCCAACCCCTGTAAACAATCCACACTTTACCAAATCCATGAAACATTCTACACATTGGTTATCCGATTGTTATGTGCAGATGCATGCTGAACAAAAAGCATCCCATATGCCGTCTGCATTGTCGTGTGATATAGGTAATTTAAAGAGCTTTGGCGAGTATCTAATGCATTTAATAGTTGTTTTCATACTAACAGAATCTCTAGCGATTTTTTTTTGTTGCATAGACCAGTTTGTTTGAGGTGTGCAGGGGGACGGTTGAAGCCAAGTGTATGCACAACTTCTATGAGATCACTATCTTCCTTCAAGACCCTAACTGCGTAAGTCCGAATGGGTTTAATCTGTGTATCAAAACAATGTCAGAAATAATTGTAATCTGCTGTATTTAACCATCTTAGCGACTTTCGTATATCTCAATGACCCCATGTTACCCTTTCCTGCAAGCCTCAGACAAAGCATATATACTATAATGCTTTTTTTCCCCCTCAGATTGACTGTCAAGCCTAAAGGGTCTGCTTCAGTTTTCAAATTTTCAAGCTACTGAGTTGATTCTGAAGACTAATGACTGAGAGTCATACAAAGAATATTTCTATAGCACCTGTACTAACCTATCTACGATGCTTACTTCTTCTTAACAAATCAATACCCAGCTCATTAATAAAACCACAAAACAACAGCAAAAAAAGTATGGAGCTCAAGACGCACGCACGCGCACACACGTTTTTGACAGAGAGAGAGAGACACAGAGAGAGAGAGGAGAGAGAGAGAGAGAGAGAGAGAGAGAGAGAGTGAGAGAGAATGGGGGAGAGGGGGGGGGGGGGGGGGGGGCACAAAAATTAGATGCGAGCGTCTTTATGTTTTCGCCGAGAACGACTCGCGATTTGCACTAGATGAAGGCCAAACCGCTCACTGAGGGGCAGAATAATCAAAAACGGTCACACACGTGATGTTCCCATCCCTAGCTGATGCATTTGTACCAATAGTGTGAGAAGTGCTTCGGCTGTTGGGATGATCCCTGGAGTCTTTTAGACAGGGTGCGACAACAACAACAACAACAACAACACAACAACAACAACAACAACAAAAACTGAGAGGCAAAGCACACACACCAATCAACAGCCAGACAATCCAGACGCCTTAGTGCCGGAAATACATCAACCAAACAGAATTTAAGGTACCAGAAAGTGAATGCAGCACCCTTTTAAAGTCACAGTACGCGACCGGTTAAAGACACGGCAGATGACTACATCAGGCGAAATCTTAGAAGGTAGCCCCCATGCCTAGTGGACGATACAAATGGCGATTACAACTGCGTGGATCTCTGTATTTCGCTCTAAGCTCAGTCACTGTAGAGTCATGTTGTGTTATTGTCAAGTTCTCATTTATGGCGTTTTTTCTCCCAAGCGGGAAAAGGGACAGAAATGTTTTCAATGGAAACAACGTTGGATAGCCAGTGTTTCACTTCTGGTCATCCTCAGAACCCAAGTTATACCAAATTTACACTACCACCACCACCACCCAAAAGGAGGGGAAAAAAAAAAACAAACCCAGACCATTTGACACCCACCACCCGCGTCCATTTCCTACACACATATGCACAGAGAGAGAAAGAGAGAGAGAGAGAGAGAGAGAGAGAGAGAGAGAGAGAGAGAGAGAGAGAGAGAGTGGAGAGAGAGAGGGGGGGGGGGGGGAGACAGTGGGGGAACAGAGAGAAAGAGAGAGAGCGCAACAAACAAACACACATTTTACACACACACACACACACACACACACACACACACACACACACATTACGCGCGCGCGCGCGCGCGCGATAGATGCGCGTTCCCACGCCCGTGCACAAACGCACACAAAATGCTCGCGCTTTTGTACTCGCAGTACACACGCTACACTAGCAGCAGCACCATCACCACAAATAGAACTCCGCAGACCATTACGTAAAGAAATGGGGTAAGAATATGCGCACGCGCGCATGCACTCTCATGCACGCACACACACAGCATAACAAAGTGCACAACACACTAACAGGACACGGCTAGCAGCAACAACAACAACAACAAGGCACACGCGCGCGCAATGGGGGTTAGAGAGAGAGAGAGAGGGGAGGAGGCGAGCGAGAGAGAGAGAGAGAGAGAGAGAGAGAGAGA
>JADBJO010000200.1:697500-702500 GCA_016801955.1 Conus betulinus
CAAGGAGCCACCCAGCGCTCGCTCAGCTGGCTCGCGGTACACGCGCTGTGTGTGTGTAGACGCTGCTTCCATGGTCAGTCGTGTGCACTGCGCCAAAACAGCGGCAACCGTAAACGGATTCTTTTTTTTTTTTCACTCCTGTGTGTGCAGGCTGATACTCCTGCGGACACTCCCTATATGGGCAGACAAGTATTGATCCTGTCTACCCCAACAAAGGGAGTGGAGTTTTGTTTGTATGACCGTTTTTTTTTTTCTTAATCCCGCCATAAAGGCAGCCATACTCCATCTTCGGGGAAGGTGCATGCTATGTGTAACGTATCATCCATACCAACAGCCAAACTCATCCGAAAGTTGGTGTTGGGATTTTACGTGTGTGCAAGATGTTATGCGTGCGTTCACACACGGAACCTCGGGTTATAGTCTCATTCGAAGGACTATATGGGAAATGGAGTCAGAACTAATGTTAACTCCGAGGAAAAAAATCCCCCTGTACCGAAACGGCCCGGCGGAGATTCAAACCCACAACCCTTGGATTACGAGTCTGACGCTCTACCAACTGAGCTATTCTGGCCCCTCTCTTTTTCTTTTTTTTTTTTTTTTTTTTTAAACAAGACTATACAATATAGGTGTCCGTAATGTCTAAACCTAACACCTAAGTTATTCAGTGGAAGTATATTTACCCTGGCAAATCAAGAAAATAAACTGGCCTTCTTCATTCACTTCATTTTGTAGTCAGTCACCTGTTCGGAGTGCGGGTTACATGGCTGTTTTCAAAGAAATTCCAAAATAACTATGCGTTTACTACAGTGACACGTTCAGTTCTATAAAACTACACATCGTATCTGACTAGGAACCTTTCCTTATGGAAAACATTTCATCTTAGTTTTTGTCGTGTTAACTTCATAGGCCATTGTTTTTTTGCAGCTGTTTATTGGTTGTTTGCGTGGTCTGTGCAAACCAGCTATAGTTATACATAGTTGAATAATATTAGAGAGAGACAGACAGGCAGACGGGCAAAAAAAAAAAGTGATTGATTGATGAATAATTTTCATTCTGTTTATCACACGATCAGTTTGTGACTGTGTGTGTGTGTGTGTGTGTGTGTGTGTGTGTGTGTGTGTGTGTGTGCGTGCGCGCGCGCGCGCGCGTGCGTGCACATGTGTGTGTGTGTGTCTGTAAGTGTATGTGTGTGCACGTGTGTTTGTGAGTGTGTACGTGCATTCGCTCAAACCTGCGTGCATGTGAGCGTGTCTACTTATGCACATAGGTGCACGCGTGCGTATATATGGGTGTTTGAACTTGAGAGAAATTTATTGATTGATTTACTGAGAAAGAAAATTTTCTGGCACGGATTTTGTTTCTTTAATGTATTCATTTCTCCGTTTCATGTAATTGTGCCTCGACCTAACATATGTACAGTGTGTTGTCATCGTGAGCGGTGCATGGCGGCCCCTGTCCAACTCTTTTAGTGTGCGTTGCCTAGCGACGCATCAACAAAGCATGTTTAGCAACGTGGCAATGTTTGAACAGTGCTTTAACGCTGGAAGCAGCAGAAATGTTGTCACTCCCAGTCTGAACACTGCCAGCAGCGCTTTGATGTCACTTCGGTGTCTCAGTGCCTTGGTGCTGTCTCTCTCTGTCTGTCTAGCAGTGTCTTCAGTGCCTTACTGTCTCTCCGTGGCTATCAGTGCCTTGCCTTAATGTTGTATCCTCCAGTGGGGTAGTCTGACATTGCTTTGATGTAGTCAACCCCTGTCTTGCAATGTCTTAATGTTCTCTCTAAACAGGGTGTCCATGTTGGATCTCTGTGTGTGATATTGATCTATTTTGTCAGTCGTGTCTAGAGGAAGAAGGTGAAAGAGAACAACAACAACGATAACACCACTAACAACAGTAACAACAACAACAACAAACACCAATAATAATAATGATGAAGCTGATGATGATGATAATGATGTTGATGATGAAGATGAGGTTGATTTGTGTGCCACCCCTCTCTGCTGAGCTCAGGGGCGCATACAGGAAACGTTAAACTTCTGTCTGCGTGCACTCCCACCAAATGCACATGCAAACGCACGTTACAACATCAATATTTCACATTCCGGCTTCCTCCCACCAACACTGTCTGTCGCTTTCTCTGTCCTCGTCTTTCTCACTCTCTCTGTCTTGCGCTCTCTCTCTCTCTCTCTCTCTCTCTCTCTCTCTCTCTCTCTCTCTCTCTCTCTCTCTCTCTCTCTCTCTCACACACACACACACACACACACACACACACACACACACCACACACACACACACACACACACACACACACACACACACACACACACACACTTCGCAACACGTCACACACAAAAACACCACATATAGTCTCACCACCATGGGGCAGGAGAGGCACATAAAGGTACACCCTAAAAGTGCCAGGACTACGTCACAAATGAATTTCCAGCGTGGATTTGCAAGTGCAAGAGGCAGAGAGTGACGACAGCCAGTGAATGGCAGCTGACTCTACACAGCGGGCAGAGTGTGACGACAGCCAGTGAATGGCAGCTGACGTTACACAGCAGGCAGAGTGTGACGACAGCCAGTGAATGGCAGCTGACTCTACACACAGCAGTGACGACAGCCAGTGAAGGAAGCTGACGACAGCCAGTGTGAATGGCAGTGAATGGCACTCTACACAGCAGGCAGAGTGTGACGACAGCCAGTGAATGGCAGCTGACGCTACACAGCAGGCAGAGTGTGACGACAGCCAGTGAATGGCAGCTGACTCTACACAGCAGGCAGAGTGTGACGACAGCCAGTGAATGGCAGCTGACTCTACACAGCAGGCAGAGTGTGACGACAGCCAGTGAATGGCAGCTGACGCTACACACAGCAGGCAGAGCAGTGACTACACAGCAGAGTGTGACAGTGAATGGCAGCTGACGCTACACAGCAGGCAGAGTGTGACAGCCAGTGAATGGCAGCTGACTGAACTACACAGCAGACAGAGTGTGACGACAGCCAGTGAATGGCAGCTGACGCTACATAGCTACACAGCAGACAGAGTGTGACAGCCAGTGAATGGCAGCTGACGCTACACAGCAGACGCTACACAGAGTGTGTGACAGCCAGTGAATGGCAGCTGACGCTACACAGCAGACAGAGTGTGACAGCCAGTGAATGGCAGCTGACGCTACACAGCAGACAGAGTGTGACAGCCAGTGAATGGAGACAGGAGAAAGTACGCAGATCTCTAAAGCCCTCTGGAAATGTTTGAATGAGGCGTGGGAAGTCGCTTGTGTGATCTTACGAACGTAGAGAATGTGTCGGAATATACATATAAACACTTTCAGACAGTCAAGGAGGTGCTTCTCCCTCTCCACTTTGTTGTTTTCTTTTATTCTACTACCTTTCGCAGGCTGCCCTGGGGGTGCTGTTGGATTATTTTTTCTTTTTTAACCCTTGGTGGTGAGAACACCACAGAGTTACGGACTGTGGTGTGTCTCTGTTCGACGCCAAGAGCACAGACACAAATCAGCCGTGTCTCCCTGATGAGTCCGATCCAGCGGACGAAGGCCTAGAAGCAGGTGGTACATATAGATCTGCCTTCGAGAGAGATTGCGATGGTTCCCGCATGCAGCTAGTGAAGGGTTTTCATATTTATAATAAACATTTTCTTCATCTTCAACCCCCTTTTTTATTTCAGATCTTTGCCAGGTCATTACTATAATGATGGAAGAATTCTTAATCTGCACCCCACCCCCCCCCCCCCCCCCCCCCCCCCCCCCCCCCCCCCCCCCCCCCCCCCCCCCCCACCCACACTACTTAATTGTTCATCATCAAATCTTGTATTCGATTCGACTAGAAAACGCAGCCAGTGCAGATCGAAGACCTAGGTCAGTAGCATGCTCTTCTTTTGGTGCTTTGAAACAAGATACGGGAAGCACCATTCATAACTGTCGGTATTGGGTTCATAAGACGTCGAGAAAGGCCGGCTCGTAAAGCGTTACGTGACCCAAGTGGAGAGAGAACCGGAGATGTGAAGTCCAGATCTCAACGTAAGCTGTTCTGCATAGTTTGCTGACTTGGGTGCTCATTGTGAGACTTTTAATGAATATCACACACACACACACACACACACACACACACACACACACACACACACACACACACACACACACACATGTTTGACTGACTTTGATAAAGATGTTGATTTTACCCAGTCTCTGGTGAGTCTGGGGAGATTGGCTGCCTGTCCACGGGAACCTGTTGTCAGAGTAGCGTCCCTTTTGTCTTCATGAAGTTGAAGTTTGTCGTGAGTTGCCCGGAGCATGACGTTTTCCCACACAGTTTGGCATCGTCTGTCACAAAATGTGTACGGCTGATTTATCAAGGTCAGTGTCTGCAACATGATGAAGAACGGTATGTAACTGAATGATATGGAAGAGAGGCTTGTGTGTGGAGGATGGCAAGGATGGGGGCCCAGGCTGAACAAAGCAGACACAATACGGCCAAGAGATGGCGCCAGAAACAAAAGATATCGTGGACACAAACAAACAAACGTGAATTCTGTTCGACAAATATGAGCAGAAAAATGGTGTATCTTATCCTGAAATTGAAAAAAAAAAAGGACTGGAAGCAGCAACTTAGAAGTGTGATATGATCAGTGGTGTCCAGGACAACGCTTGGATCAAGAAGAGTAACAACTGATATCAGGTTGTGATTATTTGCCATCAAACAGATCAATACATATTCTCAACAATGCAGTTTCCCAGGTTGTTATTATCTGCCACCAACAGATCAGTACATACTCTCAACACACACAGTCTCCCGGGTTGTTATTATTTACCATCAACAGATCGATACATACTCTCAACAACACGTCTCCCACGTTGTTATTATTTACCATCAACAGATCGATACATACTCTCAAACACACAGTCTCCCAGGTTTGTTATTATTTATCATCAACAGATCGATGCATACTCTCAACACACACGTCTCCCACGTTGTTATTA
>JADBJO010000200.1:710000-727500 GCA_016801955.1 Conus betulinus
AGATCTTTGCGAAAATCCTGGGCGAGGCAAGTTATCGTACTATGAGACCTGGACCAGACAGGCAACAGAGCTGATTTTTGTTGTTCAGCGTCTGGACAAGAGACAGAAAGAACAGCTATGGGCTCATTTGTTAAACGTCCCATCCACATCCGGCCATTAGCAGTTACCCTCCCTGGTGTATCGACCGGAAAAGGCAGCCATAGCCTTGAGCCATACGTTATTACTCCCAGGAGGGACTGCTGGCGGAAATTGCTCTCTTTGTTTTCATCTATTTTCGTTATTTATTCATTTGTTTATTTGTTCCTTCGTTGTCGTGTGTTTTATGTTCTATTTTATATCATTTATATTTTTGTCTCAAAGTCATGCTTCATCGAACTTACTTTCATGACTGACTGTTTGTGGAAAGTGGACTCGGTTTTATTTATTTATTTGTTTATTTATTGCTGTGCGTCTTCATTGGATTTTTCCATTCGAGGCTGAGCTGCTGCAAGTCTTGTTTTCATCTATTCATTCATCCATTTAGTTAGAGATTTCATTCTGTTTTGCATTTTTTGTTTGTTTGTTTGTTTTGTTTTATTCATTTCGTTTCGGATAAATTTGTGTATTTATATATCGATTTATTTATTGACTCATTGTGTGTCTGAAGTTACATTGTTGGCAAAATCTGACACTTCGTTATGGTATCGTGTGGTAATTTGTTAATTTATTTATTTGTTTTTTTATTTCTTTATTTTTATTTTCGTCTCTACCCATCCCCCCCATCTATCTGTCTGTCTATCTATCTACCTATGTTGGGCCATGATGCCCTCTCAGCAGCATTATGTCAGCCGCTCATTCTGGTTCGTCCATCAGCAACTGCCTGGCGGAGGCCATCACCGCATGCCCATCAATTGGCCGTGCCCATCCAGTGGATGGTATCCAGCTGTGTGCTTCCATTCTTTCTCTTGAGCTCGCACCACAGTCGAGTCAGCAACTCTGGGCAGGGGAAATCTTGTATGGAGCGGGGGAGATTTCAGCCTACTGTATTAGACTCGGCAATCCCGTGATGGGGAAAAATAAAATGTGGTTGGGAGACACCAATGGTAAGTAACAGACAAGAAATTATAACTTCTGCTCCAACGGTGAGATGATTGCGCATCCACAACTCCAAACGAATGCTGTTTATAGTGCCATACGCCCAGCACAATGTCCAGATGAACACGCCTGGCACAGTTAGCAAACAATTCGCGGTGTATAAATTCAAACGAATAGTGTAAACGGCACTAGTCCGCATAGCGCAAATCAGTGAAGGCACAAGGCACACTGTGAGTTTTAGTTCTTTGTGTACAGCGAATTGGTGCCGCCAGTACCATTCGTCTGGAGATACAAGGATCCAGTTATCTTACCATGGAAGAAATATTATCTGTCTGGGTAGACAACCGGCCGGGACTGGAATTTTACAAATTTATACGTGCTTCTGATGAGATTCGAACCCCCGACTGCAAGCGAACTCGCAGCTCGCGACGCTACGGCGGATGTTCGTGTGTCTTCTTTTAATTCTGTCTTCCGTTTGTGTGTGTCTTGGAGAAAGTTGTAAATATCACAACAGATTTAAAGCACTCCAGAACTGGAGAATAGTCATAAAGTCTTCTTTTGTTTATTGTGTATGGAGAAAAAGAATAGTTCACACACACACACACACACACACACACACACACACACACACACACACACACACACACACACACACACACACACACACACAGAGAGAGAGAGAGAGAGAGAGAGAGAGAGAGGAGAGAGAGTCCAAAACGATTCAACAGTGCAGTTACGTGCGATATTCATTTGTTTGTTTATTTATGTCTTTATGCGTTTATTTATATCTTTATTCATTTTTTTTTTTTTTTTATCTTTATTCATCTGTCCATCCATCTGTCGCATAAATGAACAGAAAACTTGACAATCAATATTGCGAGGTGTACATATCACAAGCAGGTGCACATAAAGCAGCTGCTCTGAATACTCTGTGAAGATTAAGCGGTCACCGATTTCGTTCACAACAGGGCAACAACAATATCAAAACGGATTTCATCTTCACCTAGCACGAGCATAATGGCCAAAGAGCGCGTTCAGTATTCTTTGGCTTTTCGTTTGTTTTGTTTATTTCCTTTTTTCAGAATTTAATATTGTTTATATTCATTGAAATGGTCTCACTAAAGTTTTGGAAAGTAGACAAAGAAATCGACAATATACGAAAAGACACAGAAGGATCGTAACTGGCTTACCGTAGAAACTTACACTTGCTGGAGCAAAGAAGCTTAGAGCGATTTTTTTTTGGCATCACTGGAGACTAGAGGCGCAGTTGTCGCTCGGGAAGGAAAGGGAGGGGTGGGGGTGGGGGTGCGAGTGGACAGGGGGAGAGCGGAAGAGAAGTTTAGAGAGGGGGTGAGAAGGACAATAGATACAACGACCTCAAGCTGTCCTTTAGACCAAAGCCAAGGCGTCTCTGTCTGCCCAAGACGTCATTGTGTGATCTTCAACCTAAGAGTTATCCTCAGCAATGCAGAAACTCTCTCTCTAAATCTCTCTCTCTCTCTCTCTCTCTCTCTCCCTCTCTCTCTCTCTCTCTCTCTCTGGTTTCAGTGATTTACTAAATTCAAAACCCCAGTCCGAAAACCGTTGTCTCATGTTGTTTTTTTTTTTTTTTTTTTTTTTCTCTTTGTTTGGATTTATGAGTAAGGACGTGGAGGAAGGGGGGGGGGGGGGGGGGGGGGGCGTTAGAGGGGTATGCAAGAGGCGTAAACAAAGAAAAAAAAAAGAAAAGAAAACGGCACTGATCTTGCTGCAGATGTGGGCCAGACGTGACTTAGGCAATATTCCGCGCATGCGCAGGGTAGTTAACGAGAGTTGCTCATCCATGAAGGCAGGAAGACAAGGCAGCAAATCAGCCTCCTCAACCCCATCACCTTTCAAACGCTGACAGAACATTCGTTTCAGCTGCTAAATTATTCACGAAGCAGGCTGAAATCGATTCAATCAACCGTGGCGAAGCTTTGCCCAACTCCAGGGCTGTTAGTTTCACGGGCCTGTACCACAGGCCCGTGGCCTTTATCGCTGGAAACAGGCATCCACCCCCCCCCCTCCCCCTTCTTCCTTCTACCCGCTTCCTTCCTCCCCCCTCCCTCCGTCCCCCACAGAATTACAGACTGATTCCCTAATTATTGGCAGCCAAGCTGCTCATGAAATTGCATGAGTAGTTCATAAGAATGAAGTTTGAGAAAGTAAATGATGAAGAGTATAAAGTAGGGGGGGGGGGGGGGGGGGGGAGGGGGGGGGGAGTGGGGGGGTGGGGGGGGTTTCAGCGTACCGTATTGATGTGACGGCGAAGCAGCTATTCCCGTCGGCCGTGCCAACACCTTGTGTCGGTGTAGCTCGATTCAAATACTACCGTGCCAAAACTACTACGTGCCAAAATACTACGTGCCAAAATACTACCGCGCCAAACTACTGCTGTCCCAAAATTCTACCGTGCCAAACTACTACCGTGCCAAAATACTACCGCGCCAAACTACTTATGTCCCAAAATTCTACCGTGCCAAACTACTACCGTGCCAAAATACTACCATGCCAAAGTATTACTGTGCCAAACTATTACCGTGCCAAACTACTATCGTGCCACATTACTAATCGTGCCAAATTACTGCCGTAGTACTTACAGCGTACGCTCTGAACACAACGAGTGTGTGTGTGTGTGTGTGTGTGTGTGTGTGTGTGTGTGTGTGTGCGCGCGAGCGCGCGCGCGTGTGCGTCGTACACGTGTGTAAAGGTTTTTTAAAAATAATCTTTCTCTCTTTAGTAAGAACTCAAATCAATACGCTGAATCAGCCGACCTTGCTTTTTTCCGAACCACCAGTTCCACAGTCCTTATTGAAACTTTCCCTTGCTAATTTGGTCACATTGATTGTCGCCTCAGTAATGTTTATACACATACCAATCCTTTCTCCCCACCCACCCCACACTGCCCCCCATTTCTACCTCCTCCCCCCCCCCCCCCCCCCCATTGAAAAAAAAGATTGGTGTTTTTTGCAGGGGAAAAAGCCATTGGACTCTGCTTCAAATAATCCCTCCAGCCTGCATGAGTTTGTTTAGGTAGTCCCTACTCCATCCCCACCCCCCACATTTCCTTACCCTACCCTGTCATACTTTTTATGCCAGTTTGTTCAGCGTGAATGGATAGTGTTTGTAATTCGAAGATAGTATAATCTGCCAGGGCTAGAACTGTGGTCTATTCTCACGCCGTAAAGACAGCCCGGTCTATGGCGCACACCGCTGGCACGAGGGGAGTTTTCACAGCGGGAGCTGCAGAATGCCATATTGACGCCGGCAGTGTTTCCTGCGTACAGAGATTCTGACCATCATCACTGGAATTCCCCGTTTTTTCCTTCTACCATTTACTGGATGCAGTCATCTGTTACTCCTACTTTAAGGTCATAAAGCTTTACAAATGACAGAGAAGTCATTTTTGAAGCGAAGGATTTAGAATAATAACGTATGTCGGATATTTTGGTGTCAGGCAGTCCAGCTGCATTTTTTTTCAGTGTTACAACAGTGTTTTAGGGAACAGCTGAAAAGTGTTTGATGGCATACTGTGTGCAAAGTTTATGTTGTGCCCTTACCAGCGTTGATACAGAGCGACAGTCTATCACGTATGTATATAGAGGCATAAATTAGATAAACGACACACACACACACACACACACACACACACACACAAAATCATGTGCTGGCAAGAGAGAGAGAGAGAGAGAGAGAGAGAGAGAGAGAATGAGAGGGGGGGGGGGGGGAGGGGGTAAAGGGCGCTTTGTTAGCTTAGCTGGTTTAGCGCTGACCTCGTTGTCAGACATTTTTGAATTCCACCCACCTCCCCTCCTGTCCGACTGCTCATTCTTCGCCCCCTGTTTGAAGATGTTGCGTGGTTTTTGTGGTATCGGTGTAATGTTACATAGGTCCTCTTGTCTTACGCCCTCCCTCACCCCCCACCAACCCCCCCCCCCCCCCCCTTTTTTTTTTTTTTTTTTTTTTTTTTTCCGCCACTTCCCTCCTTTGAAACGTTTAGTCTTGTAGGCCTGTAGCCAAAAGGTGGGCTGACAATGTTAAACTTGAATGTTGAAAAGAAAAAAAAAGGCCGGGGGGGGGGGGGGGGGGGGGTAAAGGGCGTGCGTTAGAGGGAAGGTTAGGACTGGGGTGATGGGGGAAGACAGGATATGACGTGTGTGTGGCGGGAAAATGATGATGGCGACGCACAGGACTTTTCTTTTTTCTTTCTTTTTTTTGCGTTCGCAGGCTGATACTCCTGTGGACACTCCCCGTATAAACAGACAAGGATTCATCCCATCTATCCAACAAAGGGAGTGGAGTTTTTGTGTGTCTGACCGTTTTTTTTCCCCCGCCATTTAGGCAGCCATACTGTTTTGTGTCGAATGCTCGGGCAGGGAGTGGGAGTGGGAAAAGACAAAAGCAGTGGGAAAGAGGAAGGGGCGGGGGGGGGGGGGGGGGGGGGGGGGGGAGGTGAGGGCAGCGAGCACCGAAGGGATGTGTGGTACATCACTAGTTCCATAATCCCTGTGGTCTGTCACCATGACTTTCCAGAATGACGTGGGCGGGAAGTGATCGACTTTCTGTCGTGGGCGGGAAGTGATCGACTTTCTGTCGTGGGCGGAAGTGATTGACTTTCTGTCGTGGGCGGGAAGTGATCGACTTTCTGTTTCCACAGGCACGTTTTCGTGACATGGGAAAAGATACACTTTGGCAAGTAAAACAATGGATACCTGCGCCTGTCTCATCAATATTCTACACTGTAGGACCATGCCTCTAAAAGTGTGGGTCCTAAATAGAGGTATGGTCCTAAATAGAGATATATGGTGTAAAATGGAGGTATGGTCTTAAATAGAGGTATGATGTAAAATAGAGTTATGGTCTAAAATAGAGGCATGGTCTAAAATAGAGGCATGGTCTACAATAGAGGCATGGTCTACAATAGAGGCATGGTCTAAAATAGAGGTATGGTCTAAGAAATAGAGGTATGGTCCAAAATAGAGGTATGGTCTAAGATATGGTGTAAAAATGGAGGTATTGTCTTAAATAGAGTATGGTCCTAAATAGAGGTATGGTCTAAAGTAGAGGTATGGTTTGAAATAGAGGTATGGTCTATAATAGAGGTATGGTCAAAAATAGAGGTATAGTCTAAACAGAGGTATGGTCCTAAATAGAGGTATGGTCTGAAATAGAGGTATGGTCCTAAACAGAGGTATAGTCTAAATAGAGGTATGGTCCTAAATAGAGGTATGGTCTAAAATGGAGGTAGGGTCCAGAGTTAAGAGTATGGATGAGATAGGCGCAGGCATCCATTGATTTCACAAGAGGTTGTTGACCCCCATGAGAGAGAGAGAGAGAGAGAGAGAGAGAGAGAGAGAGAGAGAGCGAGAGAGAGAGAAGACAAGACAAATTCTTTATTATCGAGGGTAATAGATAAGCAAGTTCATGTTTTTATACATCCAGCTGGGAGGACCCAGAGAAGCACTGTCCCTCACCTGCCTTTAGAGCAGTCCTGTACCACCCTTGGAGGCCTGCGCTGTGTTGACAATGGGTACAGGCCAAAGAAACGTAGCACACTTCCATTTTAACAATCACCACCCAGAAAACGCCCCCCTGCCCAAACACCCATACACTTTCGCAAACAAGCAACAATATATTGTGAGCGGCGGGGTGGAGAGAGAGAGAGAGAGAGAGAGGAGAGAGAGAGAGTATCCGTCATATTTCAAATGTGAATCCTTTCTCATGGCAACCGGTGCATTCCGTGCCGATAGTGACCAGTTAAGCCACAGTCGATGGAGATGCACGGAGCAGTGTTTCATCTTTCTCTTCTGGTTTCTGCTACACTAAGCACTGTTTAAATGACTGAGATCATTTTTGTTCCGCAAATGGAGTGCACCAAGAGACACTCCTGTCCACCAAGGACAAGGATTATGGGAAACTTATGCATCGCAAATGTGGTGTGTCTGGGATTTGGAATGCTTTTGTCAGAAAGTTCAGGAAAAGAACTAGTTTGGTGCTTTGTACAGGGGTTCCATGGCACTGCATACAAGAGGTCCCTGTAGTAGGAAGGATTTCTTTTTTTTTATGCACAGTTGCACGCGCACAATGTCCATTGGCGCGCGTGCGCGCGCACACACACACACACACAAACACTCACACACACACACACACACACCACACACACACACACACTCACACACACCTCACACACTCACACACACACCCACACACACACACACAACACAACACACACGCACGCACCAACACTCACACACACGCACGCACGCACACACACAAAACAACACGCGCACGCACGCACACGGACCCCATGCACGCGCACGCACACACACACACGCGCGCGCGGCGCGCGACGCTCACTCACGCACGCACACATGCACGCACGCACGCCACACAGACACTCACACGCGCACGCACGCACACACACACACCACACACACACACCACACACACACACACACACACACACACACACGTTATGCACGCGAGTGCGGGCACACACACCCAGTCCCTCCCTCTCTCTCTCTGTCTCACACACACACGCACGCACGCACGCACGCACTCACACACACGCACACACACACGCAACACACACACACACACACACACACACACACACACACCACACCACACACACCGATAGATGGTGAAGGGAGGGAAGGAGGCAGGCAGAGCGGGTGGAGGGAGGGATGGAAGCAGAGACAGACAGACAGACAGGGAGGGAGGTACTAGCAGACGTTCCATAAGTTTTTACAAGAAGTTTTTTGACTCTCTGAGAGAGAGAGAGAGAGCGAGAGAGAGAGAGAGAGAGGAGAGAGAGAGAGAGAGAGAGAGAGAGAGTTAGTTGAGACATTTACAAAAGGAGGGGAAAATATTGAAAAAAAAAAGCCTGCGAGAATTATTTCTTAGTCCCCATGAAAAGAGGAATCTATAGTAAGACCCATTCAACCGGCAGCCCTTGGCCTTTCAACACCGAGAGCGAATTACTGCCAACAATTACATTATCAACGTAGCGGAGGCAATCAGATCAATCATTCATAGCCTCGAACCCAACGTAACCCCTAAACATCATCGATTTACTCCTCCACGGAAACCTGTGAAAGCTTGTGCAACTCGGGTTTTGGGGGGGGGGGGGGGGGGGGGGGGGGGGGGGGGGGGGGGGGGGGAGGGGGGGGGTGGGGGAGACACGAATGGAGGTGAATGGGGGGGGGGGGGGGGTGGCTTTGTTCTTTCACGGCTGTTTTTTTTTAAGATTTCGGTGACCTGCCCAAAGATGATTCTTGAAGAGAGAGAGAGAGAGAGAGAGAGAGAGAGAGAGAGAGAGAGAGAGAGAATATTCCATGCTTAACAGAACATTACGCTTGACAAGGCGGATTCAAAAAGCGGACTGTGGTCATGACTCTTGGGGAGGGGGAGTGGGGGTGGAGGAGGTCGGAAGTCTGCGGAGTGGGGAGAAAGGACGCGGCGAGTGTGGGGGTCGGGGTGGGGCGTTTGGGATGGGGGTTCCTTTGGGAACATTCAATAATATATCATGGCTGACGGCAGGATGATCCAAAAACATTTCAAAGATAAACGAATAAAGGATGAAACCTTCAGACACAAGAAAGAACGGAAAACCATCCATTCTGTCTCTGTCTCTCTGTCTCTGTCTCTGTCTGTCTGTCTGTCTGTCCCTGCCTCCCTCCCTCCCTCCCTCCTCTCTCTCTCTCCTCCCTCTCTCTCTCTCGCTCTCCCCCCCCTCCCCCCCCCTCTGTGTATGGGTGTGTGTGTGTGTGTGAGTGATGTATGTGAGCGCATGCGTGCTTGAGTATGTATGCATGCACATGTGACGTGTGTGTGTGTGTGGTGCGCGCGCGCGCGCGCGTGTGTGTGTGTGTGTGTACGCGCACGCGTCACCTGCGTGGTATGGCCGGGCGTGCTTTTTTCTCTCCTGTGCTGTGTGCGCATGTTCCCTGCTGTGAGCCAAACTGCGCGCGACCGACCAGCTAAGTGGATGGTAATTGTGGAAAAATTGCTGTCTCCGTGCCTCCGTAGTTCGCAGCAATCAGCTTCTTCTATTGCGCAGCAGTTTTCAACGACAGACCTAACATCGATCATCGATTGCGCCCCTGCTCTCCCCCCCCCCCCCCCCCCCCCCCCCCCCCCGCCCCCTTCGACCCATTTTCTTCTTCCCCTTCCCACTTCGCTTCCTGCTGTCTTCCTATCTTTTCCTTTTCAGACTGTCGCCGCTGTTCCTCCGCCCCTTCCTTCCCGCTCGTTCCTGTTCCCTACCTTTCTGATAACGTCGTGTGTCTTGGGTGGTATTGTTTTATGCTGAATTAAGCGAAATAGAAAGCTCTCTCTCTCTCTCTCTCCCTCTCTCTCTCTCTCTCTCTCTCTCGTACACACACACACACATACACACACACACACACACACACACACACACACACACACACACCACACACTCACACACACATGCGCGCGCGAACACACACACACACACACACACACACACACACACACACACACACACACACACACACACAGAGTACATGTGTTTGTCTCTATGTGTGTGTGTTGTGTGTGTGTGTGTGTGAGAGAGAGAGAGAGAGAGAGAGGAGCGAGAGAGAGAGTATGTGTATGTACGCGCGCGCGTGTGTGTGTGTGTGTGTGCGCGCGCGCGCGCGAATATCTGCGCGCGTGCATCTGTGTCTGTGAACTTTTGCATGGGGTGCGGTCATGTGTGCTTTTTTCGCATGCGCGTATGTATGTGTATGTTCAATCCTCTGAGCCAAAGTGCGCGTGAGCGACGGACGAATGGTCGATGGTGGTAATTGTGGGGAAAATGTGTTCTCTGTTCTTCATCAGTCAGCAGTAAACAGCTTCTTGTATTGCCCCAGCAGTTGACACATCAGTCCTATAACATTGATCTTCGACAGCTCCCCTTCACACACACACACACACACACACACACACACACACACACCCCGCCGGCTCCCCCACGACCTATTTTCTTTTTTCTTCCCCTTCCCGCTTGGCTTTTCTCTTTCTGTCTTCTTCCTTTTTCATCCTGTCTCCCCATCCATCCTCTCCTCCTCCTCGCTCCTTCCTCATCCCCATCTCTTCCCCCAACCAGTCCTTCTCTCGCCTTTGTCCCCCCCCCCCCCCCCCCCCCCCCCCCCCTTCCGCTTATTTTGGTTGATATGGTTTTTTCTGAATGCTGAATTCAGTGAAATGGCATACCGTCTCTCTCTCTCTCTCTCGTCCTCCCTCTCTCGATCTCTCTCTCTCTCTCTCTCTCCTCGCTCTCCTCTCTCTCCCTCTCCGACCTTGAGGTCGTTTCACGAACATTTCTGGTGTAGGGAGCAGTGTAATATATCACCTCTCTCTTATCTCTCTCTCTCTCTCTCTCTCTCGTCTCCTCTCTCTCCTCCTCTCCTCTCTCTCTCTCTCTCTCTCTCTCTCTGTATACGTACGGTGACGTGACGGGGCGTTTCTTTTCTCTCTCTCTCTCTCCTCTCTCTCCTCCCCTCTCGTCTCTCTCTCTCTCCTCTCCTCTCTCTCTCCTCTCCCTCTCTCCTCCTCTCCTCTCTCTCCATCTCTCTCTCTCTGATCCGTCTCTCTCCTCGTACGTGACGGCGTGTTTCTCTCTCTCTCTCTGACACAGAGAGAGACTTGTGTGTGTGTGTGTGTGTGTGTGTGTGTGTGTGTGTGTGTGTGTGTGTGCGTGCGTGCGTGCGCGCGCGCGCGCGTATGCGCGCGCGCGGACGCCAGCGCGTACCTACGTGAGTATGTGCACGCACGTGCATGCTCGTGCACTTTCATGCGTGGCGTGGTCTTGCATACTTTTTTTTTTTTTTTTTTTTTTTTTTTTTTTTTTTGCTGCGTTTGTGTGTATGATTCCATCCTCCGTGCCAAACTGCGCGCGACCGACGCAATGATCGATGGTAATTGTGGGGAAATTGTTTTCTCCCTCTCTCTGCAGATGCAAGCCACCAGGCTTCTTTCTAGTGCCGAACAGTGGTCACACCAGCCCTAAAATCGATCTTTTATTTCCTCCGCGCCCCCCCCCCCCCCCCCCCCCCCCCCCCCCCCACTCTACCTATCCACTTCCTGTCTTCTCCCATCTTCTCTTCCCCTTTCTCCCCTGCCTATCGCATAACCCCCTCCCCCCCCCCCCCCCCCCCCCCCCTACCCCCCACCCCGTCTCTTCCCACACTCGTTCCCTATCTCACCATCCAACCATTCCCCCTTTCTTCTCAGCTTTGCCCTCGTCGAATAGTTTTGGTTGATATGGTATTGATGTTGAATGAAGCCAAGTGGCAGGCCTTGTGTGTGTGTGTGTGTGTGTGTGTGTGTGTGTGGTGTGTGTGGGTGTGTGTGTGGGCGCGCGTTGCGTGCGTGCGTGCGTGCGTGCGTGCGTTGTGTGTGTGTGTGTGTGTGTGGAGAGAGAGAGAGAGAGAGAGAGAGAGAGAGAGAGTACTACTCCAAGACCTTGAAGTGCCTGTCTTTGGCGCTGTCTCTGTATGCACATAAGATTGTGTTCGCATTCATTTATCGTCCTCCAATGTTATTTTTATCGTGGTCCGACGATTTTGTTTCTGAAGAAACATTAAAAGAAACATAAAAACTATGAAGCGGAAAAAACAATTTATCAATGACAATTTATTCAATAACATATGAGTGAGAAATTGGATTGCCCTGACTGACATATTTTTGGGCATTTAGAATTTCTCGTTTACATCGTCAAGACTATCATCATCATCATCCATTATCATCGACATCATCATCATCGTCGTCGTCGTCATCATCACTATCATCAGTGACAGCAGCAACAGCAGTGGAAGCAGCAGCAACAGCAGTACATTCTTTATTTTTATTCTCCTTTATTATCGTCGTCGTCGTCGTCGTCGACATCGATTTATTACCATCATTGACTTCAACTTGGTGGTCCTGTGTCTTCTTTTTCTCTTCCTTATTGTCATTCTGTTTCGTTTTCCTATGTGTTTTTCTTCTGACTCAATTGCTTTATCACCATATTCTTCTTCTTCTTCAATCTCTTCTTTCTTTCTTCTTCTTCTTCTTCTACTTCTACTACTACTACTACTACTACTACTACTACTACTACTACTACTTCTTCTTCTTCTCTCTTTTTCGTCTTCTTCCTCTTCTCTTATTCTTCTTCTTTCCTCTCCTCTCTCTTTCTTTCTTCTTTCTTCTTCTTCTTCTTCCTCATCATCATTCATCATCATCATCATCATCATCATCATCATCATCATCATCTTTCATATTTTCTTCTTCTTCTTCTTCTTTCATCATCATCATCATCATGCATCTCATCATCATCATCATCAATCTTCTTCTTCTTCTTCTTCTTCTTTCTTCTTCTTCTCCTCCTCCTCCTCCTCCTCCTCCTCCTCCTCTTCCTGCTGCTCCTCCTCCTCTCCTCATCCCTCCTCCTCCTGCTCCTCCTCCTCTTCCTCATTCGTCTTCACCTTCTCCTCCTCCTCCTCCTCCTTCTGCTGCTGCTCCTCTTTTTCCTCCTCCTCCTCCTTCTCTTCCTCCTCCTCCTCTTCCCGTCCTGTTCTTCCTCCTCTTTTCTCCTTTCCTCCTCCATCGTCCATCTTCCCTCACCTTCACCGTCCTCCACCTCCTCTCTCCTCTTCCCTTCCTGTCTCTTTTTATCTTTGTCTTTGTCCGTCTCCGCCTTAACATTTTCTGCTTTTTCCTTTTTCCCACTACCTGTTTATGAGACAAACGACGGAATCTGTATGTATCCTAGTCACCTCCAATCAAGCATTAATTTGTCTCATTTACTATTCTAAAGCAGATGTTTCCTTCGTGTCTTGTTTGTTTATTTTGTTGATCTTTTCTGCTTTCCATCTTGCAGGATGACGTCAGACAGACCAAGCGATTATTACGTCACCAGCGCCAGTGGAAGAGAGACCCGCGTCGCATGGAGAAGCTGCGTCATAAGTTTGTGGAGCAGTGCAAGCGCTATTTCGGTGTGCCCTATGCCCGTAAAAATACTGGAATAAAGACGGTAGGTGGCCCCCCCCCCCCCCCCCCCCCCCATCTCCGTCCCAAGCACCCTCCCCTCTTCTCTTCGTCCTTGTGCTCTGTCCTCCCCCCTCCCCCCCCTCTCTCTCTCTCTCTCTCTCTCTCTCTCTCTCTCTTTCTCTATGCGCACATACGTGTGTGTGTGTGTGTGTGTGTGTGAAAAAGGAAGAAGAAAAAAGAGAACACCCGCCGGGCAAAAACACCCCAAGGAGAGCGGTCCACATCCAAACACTTTCATCCTTATCCCCGCGCGACCCTTCGAGAAGACGTACTGCGGACTACGATCTGAAGGTGTTGGCCACAGATTGGCCGCTGCCTTGCGGTACAGGGGGATTTTTTCTCTCGGACTTAACATTGGTTCTGACTCCATTCCCCATACAGTCCTTCGAATGAGACTATAAACCGACGTTCCGTGTGTGAACGCACGCACAAACATCTTGCACACATGTAAAATCCCATCACCAACTTTCGGAAGAGAAGGCCAGTTTGGCCGTTGGTATGGATGACACGTTACACATAGCATACACCTTCCCGAAAGTTGGAGTATGGCTGCCTTAATGGCGGGAAAAAAAAAAAAACGGTCATACACACATAAATGCTAGTAATGGTCAAAGTTACGACCGCTGAACATTAATGGAAGAAGAAGAAGACTCCCACAGGTTTTGTGTCGCTCGATCAATGAGCAGCCAACCCACCGCACAATTGTTGTTGCTGATGAACACAGGCAAGAATGTAATTGCGGGACGCAAACCCCCTCCAACCAAAACAACTGTGAGAGGCCCCAGGGACGGAGGGGGGGGGGGGGGGGGGGGGGGGGGGGGAGGGGAGGCTGGGTCGGGGGAGGGGACAGGACTAAGGCTGGGGGGTGGGGGAGGGAAGGGGAAGGCGGTATCTATGAGCCTGCTGGGAGTGGGATGGTAATACTGGGGTGGGGGGGGGGGGGGGGGTGAGGGGTTTGGAAATATCGGTTTTTTGCCCCCTCCCCTCCACACACACACACCACACCCACCCCCACCCCCCCACCCCCCCATGAACTGATCGGTGTCAAGGCCGTGTTTTGGCAGTGGTGGCAGTGGTAGGAGAAAGTGAAGAGGTCGGTCCGTCTGTCCGTCCACCTGTTAGTCTTTCTGTTCCGCCTGCTCTCTCTCTCTCTCTCTCTCTCTCTCTCTCTCTCTCTCTCTGATTCTGGACTCCGATTCAGTCAAAACACAACTTCGTATTCGGTGTCGCACCATCTCGGGTGCCAAAGTATTAAGAAAGAAAGAAGAAGGATGCTCCCGCAGGTGAAACACATACGATCAAGGACAGAGACTGGAGAAGGGAGGTGTATTAGACAGCTTAACACAGGGACGTTGGACGGTTAGGACTCCGAATCCTTAAAGACTGGAGTGAAAGGGTGCAGTTTGTCTCGGTTTGCCTGGTAGTTGAAAGAGACCGCTAAGATCTTACTGAAACCATTTTTAAACAAGAGCATTTTTTTTGTACTCTGCGTGCAAATGGAAAGCTATTCGTTAAACAAACGAGAGAACAGTTTCTCGTCTTTGCAAGCTAGAGGAGGGGTTTCCATTGAAAAAGCAAGAGGAAGGTTGTTTTTTCATTATACAAGGAGAGGGCAGTTCATTATTCAAGCCAGTGGGCTGTTTTCTTTGTATAAGCAAAAGTCGGGTTTTTCACTGGACAAGCAAGGGCGCACGAACTTTTTCAATATGCAAGCAAGAGGTCAGATTTTGATTATACAAGCAATGGGTCAGTTGTCAATATGCAAGTTTGATGGTTATATTTTATTTTACAAGCAGAGAGAGCGGTTTTTTTTTTTGTTATACATGCAAAAGGGAGCTTTTCTTAATACGCGCATATCCTACCTAAAATGACCATCAGGCAGTCGATCAGGTAGATGGCTGCCCTCAGCCTTGCTACAGAGATCTGGGCAAGTGTCGTGCTGACCGTATTGAACTGAACTTCCATCACCTGAAGGAGGAGGCAACAGACAGACAACCATGCCAAAAGGGAAGAAAGACGCAGCCAAACGAAGGGGAGGACAGACTCCAGAGATACTGTGAGGAGAGAGTCTACACACGGACTCTCTCTCTCTCTCTCTCTCTCTCTCTCTCTCTCTCTCTCTCTCTCTCTCTCTCTCTCTCTCTCTCTCTCACACACACACACACACACACACACACACACACCGAGAGATAAGCCAAATGTAAAAATAGAAAAGAAAGAAAGAAAAAAGAAAGGGAGATGAATCAAACGCAAAACGATTGGAGATGAGCCAAATGCAAAAGGAAGGAGACATCAGTCGAACATAAAAATACAACGTGAGAGGAAAGATCAGCCAAACTACTAAAAGACGAGTGGTGAGCCTAAAGCAAACACCAACGAGAGGCAAGCAAAAATAAGTTAAAAAGAAGAAGAAGAAGAAGAAGAAAAAGACGAGAGGCAAACTGAATGCAGCAAAAATGAGAGCCCAGTGAAACGCGACAATGATGAAAGACAAACCAAAACGGGGGGGGAAAAAAAAACCCACGAGAGACGAATCAAGAGTCAATGGGACATAAGACCAGCCAGACGACAAAAATGGAGCAGGACCCAAGTCAAACACTACAAAGAAGAGAGAAGAGCCAAACCCGACAAAGACAACAGACTGTTATACCCAAACGGGAAATGACGAGAGAAGAGCCAAAAGCAAAAGGACGAGCGGCAAAACAAAAAGAGAGCGAAAGACTAGGCAACGTTTTAAAAGAAAGAGGAAGGGCTAGAGAGAGAGAGAGAGAGAGAGAGAGAGAGAGAGAGAGAGAGAGAGAGAGGGGGGGGGGGCAGACAGAGACAGAGAGAATAAAGAAAAAGACAGACAACAGACTAGCCAAACACAAAAAATGACGAATGACGCGCGATTATCAAGACAAGAAACGAGCTAACTCGATAGAGGGTCGAACTACACGCTTAAAAAAGAGTAAATAATGTCACACGCACGCACGCACGCACGCACGCACACACACACACACACGCACACACACCGGAAGACGAGCGGAACCGGGAGAACAAAAAGACAGCAGGTGCGCCAAGCGCGAAAAGACAAGACAAAGGCCACTGTATCAAAAGGATAGTGGAGCCCAGGTATAAAAAAAAAAAAGAAAGAAAGAAAAAACAACAACAAACGAAAAACAAAACAAAAAAAACCACCAGCCGTGAGAGGAGGAGAGAAGAGCCAATGTAAAATGGACGAGACAACACACACACACACACACCACACACAAGAGAGATGAGCTAAACGTAAAACAGGTAAGAGAAAAAATTAGAAAGAGAGGGAGTTAGTCACCGCCAAGGACATAGAAAAAACAAAGTACGACAGGACAAGACACAATGCATTTCGGCCTCTTCGGTCTCCTTCAGGCAAAAACACATCTGGTTTAAGGTGCATGTCCACACCTGAACCATAGGGCTTGTCCACATCTGGCTTAAGGTGCATGTCCACACCTGAACCATAGGGCTTGTCCACATCTGGCTTAGGTCGCATGTCCACTCCTGGGCCATGGATAATGTCCAGACCTGAACCATAGGGGTTTGTCCACATCTGGCTTAGGGTGCATGCCCATGCCTGGGCCATGGAGAATGTGTCCAGACCTGAACCATAGGGCTTGTCCACATCTAGCATAAGGTACATGTCCACACCGGAACCATAGGACTTGTCTACATCTGGCTTAGGGTGTGCATGTCCACATCTGAACCATAGGGCTTGTCCACATCTGGCTTCAGGTGCATGTCCACACCTGGGCCATGGAGCTCGTCCACACCTGGGTGATTGAGCATACCACACCAGATTTATGGACGTTGTCAACACTTGGGCCATGGAGCACGTCCACACCTGGGTGATTGAGCATACCACACCAGGTTTATGGAGGTTGTCCACACCTGGGCCGTGGAGCATGTCTATACCTGGGCCGTGGAGCATGTCTATACCTGGGCCGTGGGCCATGTCTATACCTGGGCCGTGGAACATGTCTATACCTGGGCCCTGGGCCATGGAGCATGTCTATACTGGGCCATGTCTATACCTGGGCCATGGAGCATGTCTATACTGGGCCATGGAGCATGTCTATACCTATATGGGCCATGGAGCATGTCTATATACCATGGAGCATGGAGCATGTCTGTACTGGGCCATGGAGTCTATACCTGGGCCATGGTCTATATAGGGCCATGGAGCATGTCTATACAGGGCCATGGAGCATGTCTATAGGGGCCATGGGCCATGGAGCATGTCTATACAGGGCCATGGAGCATGTCTATAGGGCCATGGGCATGCCACTGGGCCATGGAGCATATCTAGACCTGGGCCATGGAGCATGTCTATACAGGGCCATGGAGC
>JADBJO010000200.1:732500-737500 GCA_016801955.1 Conus betulinus
TATTTCGGTTTTTCGTTTATATTCAATTCTTGCTACTTTGAAACCTGAAAAAAATAAAAAAATTCGTATTAACATCGTGCTTTCGCGTAAATTCTCATAAGAAATGAGTTTGCCATTTCCGAGCCAGAGTAGCGCTATACAATCACTTTTTCGCGACCTGTTTTTTTCTATGATTATACGACATTGACTTTGCAAGTAGTCCACCAGCATTCTTAAAGTTAACACAATAGAGGAAAATCTTTAGAGGCATTGAAAACCTCTGTCCAAAAACCGTTTCATCTAGCAGAAGACGAAAGTATTTTTGGTCCACATTTTTCAAATCTGTGTAGATTAAATGTTGTACTGGTCTTCAATTTGTAATTCGTTGTTTGCCTTTTTGGCATCCGATCTTCATGCAAAAGTAAACGTGTTCAGTTCTGGTTGTCCGGGACCGCTATTTCTGATACTTGTGTGTGCAGTTTTTCTGTTCATTTTGTCTGGTGTCTTTTTTTCCGTTCAAAATCTAACGATAACTACAAAGTCTGAAAGAAGATGTCAGATCAATTCAGTAATAAGAGCCACAAATTAATTGGTTGTCTTGTCACCCACCCGTTGAAGAAACATCTCACATCTATGATATCTTCTGAATAATTAATTGAACATTTTTGTAACCACTGGAAATGGTTGCGAAATTTGACTTTTAGTGGGTTCCACTCCAAACCTAAGTGGTCCACATGACGGAGTGTTCAGTTTTTTATAGTTCCCAATCAAACGACACCAAGATTCATGTACAACCCTAATACATAACTAACATTTTCCAGTCTGTTTGTTCATGTCTGGAATGATTTTTTATTGCGTTTTAAAAGAAATTCCTTATCGTCTGCATGTTGACGAACTTCATGTTCAGTATTACTGAGGATTTATTCTACGTATGTCTACATTTTCATGTGTCATCAGTGTTAACATTTCAAAACGTAAGGTATGTGATAAGTATGGGTCAATGTGTCAGCTTTGTCGTTCTATTGTAAACCAGTTTGAAACTTGTCCGTTTAAACTTCCTGTAAAAGGTTCCCACCCAATTGCAAATACGTTGTCGAAAACCAAATACTTTCAGTTCTTTAAAAACATAATATTGGCCCAGCCAACCGAATTACTTATTTTTTTCGAAATTGATGTTACACAGAAGCCCTGATAAATTTTGGTCTTCCAGGTGTGTAGTTGTTAATGAGCCGAATATTGCACCCTGTGTATTTGTTTTCAACAAGACCCATTTGATCTTCGTTAGTAAGATGGGTAAAAGATTTGTTTTTAGGACGGCTGATTGTTGATGACGATTGTATTTACATACAACATTAAGAAAATAAGATTAGTCTCCAGTTCTTAATGAAGTGTCTCGGTTTATATCCTTATGGTATGCGTATAACTACTTGAACGCAAGAAAGTTTCCAAGCTCCAGCCCCACTCCCTCACCCCACCCCTCCTCCACCCCCTCTTCAAAGTATGGCATTTAAGGCTTTGACAACAACAACAACAACAACAAACTAATCTGTTATTCTTCATATTCTTAAGTACAAAACATGTCGCTGATGCTGCTGACCAGTGCTGGCTTTGTTTATGGTGTTGATAGTGCTGCTTAATGTTGGTATTGCTGTTTGAGATTTTGATGCTGTTAATCGTGCTGGTGTTTTTGATTACTGCCGATCAGCACTGATGCTGTTGTTGATGCTGCTGGAGCAGTGCTAACATTATTGGCGGTGTTTTTGATTCTGCTGATAGATGCTTGTGCTGTTGTTGGTGTTCTTGATTGATGCGTGTGCTGTTATTGGTGTTCTTGATGTTTCTGATCAATTCTTGTAGTCGCCGTGTTGGTCGTGGTGGTGGTGATGGCGGCGGCGGCGGCATTCGTGTTGTAGTGTACAGTTGTCGTTGCTGCCACTGCAGCTGAGCTGTGATGACGTGTGCAGACAAGCGGCAGCGTCACAACATGATGCACGTGGAAATCTGGCTGGGCGAGGTGGCAAGACCATCGGGGCCCGCTGGAACAATGGCAAGGTGCAGGTCTTCGACAGCTACAAGTTCCACCCAAGTCCTTTACCAACGAACAGTACCTCTTCCGCTCCATTGACACCTGGCTCATGGGCATCTGTAAAAGGTGGGGGGTAGCCGGAGGTGTGTTTTGGTATCATGATGATGATAACGGTGATGATCATGATCATGATGATTGTTATTACTACTGCTACTGCTGTTACTACTACTGCTACTACAACCACTATTGATGCTTCTGCTACTGCTGCTGCTGCAGCTGTTTCTGCTGCTACTACTACTACTACTATGTTATTATATTATTATTATTATTGTTATTATCATTATTATTATTGTTGTTGTTGTTGTTTGCTGTTGTTGTGTTCATTCAGTTCTTTGAGGTCGTCAGGCTTTAAGGAAAGGAGGAGAAATGAATAGCGCAATAGTTAGCATGCTACTGATTGGTGAAGAATGACAATGAAAACAAACTCAAAGCAAGCAAGCAAGCAACCAACCAAAATCCACCCCGAAGACGTAGTGGAGGAAGGACCCGTGTGTGTCCTTTTCGGTTTGCTGGAGTTCCATCGTGCACATTGAAGTCCTCTGTCCCTTCCTGTTGGTCTGAACATGAAGTCACCTGTCCCTTCCTGTTGTCTGATTGGCTCTGTGCCTACCCCTGTTCATATGTTGGCTGGCTGTTAACAACACTTCACAGGGTAACAGTACTGTTCACAACACTTCACAGGGTAACAGTACCGTTCACAACACTTCACAAGGTCACAGTGCAGTTCACAACACTTTACAGGGTATCAGTACTGTTCACAACACTTCACAGGGTATCAGTACTGTTCACCACACTTCACAGGGTAACAGTACTGTTCATCACACTTCACAGGGTAACAGAACTGTCCATCAGACTTTACAGGGTCACAGTACTGTTCTCAGCCTTCACAGGGTAACAGTACTGTTCACCACACTTCACAGGGTAACAGTACTGTTCACCACACTTCACAGGGTAACAGTTCTCCACACTTTACAGGGTAACAGTACTGTTCACTTCACTTCACAGGGTAACAGTACTGTTTCCACACTTCACAGGGTAACAGTACTGTTCACCACACTTCACAGGGTAACAGTACTGTTCATCACACTTCACAGGGTAACAGAACTGTCCACCAGACTTCACAGGGTCACAGTACTGTTCTCAGCCTTCACAGGCTAACAGTACTGTTCTCAGCCTTCACAGGGTAACAGTACTGTTCACCACACTTCACAGGGTAACAGAACTGTCCACCAGACTTCACAGGGTCACAGTACTGTTCTCAGCCTTCACAGGGTAACAGTACTGTTCACCACACTTCACAGGGTAACAGTACTGTTCACCACACTTCACAGGGTAACAGTACTGTTCACCACACTTCACAGGGTAACAGAACTGTCCACACACTTCACAGGGTCACAGTACTGTTCTCAGCCTTCACAGGGCACACAGTACTGTTCACCACACTTCACAGGGTAACAGTACTGTTCACCACACTTCACAGGGTCACAGTACTGTTCACCACACTTCACAGGGTCACAGTACTGTTCTCAGCCTTCACAGGGTCACAGTACTGTTCACCACACTTCACAGGGTAACAGTACTGTTCACCACACTTCACAGGGTAACAGTTACTGTTCACCACACTTCACAGGGTAACAGTACTGTTTACCACACTTCGCAGGGTAACAGTACTGTTCACCACACTTCACAGGGTCACAGAACTGTCCACCACACTTCACAGGGTCACAGTTCTGTCCTCAGCCTTCACAGGGCAACAGTGTCATAAAGTCCACTTTGAAGCACTCACTGGGTGGGTTGCTGCTCAGGATCAAAGCTTACGTGCGGGCAGTTAGCTGACCTCGCAGAGCACAGCACGGGATGAAAGATGCCACACGTGCTTACCGTAGAGGGCAGCCCAGTCAACTGAACGTGCTGACCGTAAAGGCAGCCCGGTCAACTGAACGTGTTTACCGTAGAGGGCAGCCCAGTCATCTGAACGTGCTGACCGTAGAGGGCAGCCCAGTCATCTGAACGTGCTGACCGTAGAGGGCATCCCGGGTCTGAACGTGCTGACCGTAGAGGGCATCCCAGTCATCTGAACGTGCTGACCGTAGAGGGCAGCCCGGTCATCTGAACGTGCTGACCGTAGAGGGCATCCCGGTCATCTGAACGTGCTGACCGTAGAGGGCAGCCCAGTCAGCTGAACGTGCTGACCGTAGAGGGCATCCCAGTCAGCTGAACGTGCTTACCGTAGAGGGCAGCCCAGTCAGCTGAACGTGCTGACCGTAGAGGGCATCCCAGTCATCTGAACGTGCTTACCGTAAAGGGCAGCCCAGTCAGCTGAACGTGCTTACCGTAAAGGGCAGCCCAGTCAACTGAACGTGCTTACCGTAAAGGGCAGCCCAGTCAGCTGGACAATTCTTTCGCCCGGAAATGAGGAGGAAGATGCAGTGCGTGCTGACCGTAGAGGGCAGCCCAGTCATTTTGTGTTCTTTCGCCCGGAAGTGGTTAGATACCTGCGCGAGCAAAGTGAAGCAAGTTACCTGTTCTTTTCCCTCAAGATCTATGGGGGAAAAAAAGCAAGCAAGCAAACAAAAACCAATGAGAAGTTCATCGGTAAAAATTTACAGGTAAAGTTTACATTAAGAATCGGTTATAGGTAGCAGCGTAATTTCCTCAATTTTAAGGATTGATGTGGGTTTTGTGTGTGTGTGTGCATCTATGCGTGCGTGCATGCGCGCGCGCATGCGCGCGTTTGTGTGTGTGTGTGTGTGTGTGTGTGTGTGTGTGTGTGTGTGAGTGTGTGAGTGTGAGAGAGAGAGAGAGAGAGAGGAGAGAGAGAGAGAGAGAGAGAGAGTGTGTGTGTGTGTGTGTGTGTGTGTGTGTGTGTGTGTGTGTTGTACGTGTTTGTGCATTCAAAAAGGCTACAATTATGCAGTCATGGCAAATACAAAAT
>JADBJO010000200.1:742500-757500 GCA_016801955.1 Conus betulinus
AGCATCTAGTAACGTGAATTTTGCACGTGCAGGTTATGTTTATCACGAAAATAGTATGTCGTGCCGAATGTAAGGTCACTCACCAGTATATATATATATATATACACACGTGTGTTGTTTATATATATTTATAGATCTATCTACCTATCTATCTTGTGAATGGATCACACAGAAAGGTAATGCTCTCTAGAATCACAATCATTGTCTCCGGCAAGGAGCATGTGCTTTTTGGTCCGTACTTGTTTGTTTGCTTGTCCGTCAGCAAGATCACGTAAGGCGCTGAACCAATTTTGTTGTCAGCAAGCCTGCTGGAAAGATACGAATCCTTGGGGGGTTTTTTTTCTCTCTAGAACATGAACACTGTAAAGTCGTTGTGACAAGTTGTTCAGTGTCGATGAAGTCATGCGTGGAAAAGTAAAGTTTTGCAGTGATTCATGACATTTTTCTCTAGAACAGAGCACTGTAAAGTCATTGTGATGAGTTGTTCACTATCTATGAAGTCATGCGTGGAACAGTAAACTTTTGCAGTGATACATAATCTTTCATGTTTTTCGTATCTGGACAGGAAAAAAAAAAAAAGGGAAGTAACCATCTGTCTACCTTGTCTACCCCCATTTTTTTTTTTGTTTGTTTAATTATAATTTGCCTCAGATGGTGGATCCAGGTTTTTTGTGACCGTGACAGCTTAAAGTCTCCGAAGCGGGAGACCATCTCCAATAGGAAGAAAGGTCACTAACAACATATAACTCCTGGTCAGATACCGATATTTCCAAACCTCATTGTTTTTACTCAGTGACCGCGGAAAGTGGTAATTTGATTCCGCTGCCTTTTCGGTTTTAAGAAGAATGCTATACCAGAAAAAGGCTGGTGTGCAATACCGTAGTACGTTTGTTGAGTTTTCAAAAAACCAACCAAAGGTGTCACCTAAGAAGCAAAAGAAGATCATGAAAGAGCAAAACAAGCTACATTTTCTTGTGAAAAGTAGAAAAATATAAAAAGATAACCTCTTAAGACACAAGTGCTGAGGGCCAGTTCTTGGAATGAATCCACAAGGGACTAAAATTACAATAAACCCAAATTCCCGAAAAAAAAAAAAAAAAAAAAAAAAAGCTGAGAGGCTAAGAACAAGACAGACGGGGAGGCGTCCTGGATGGAGAAAGTTTCCGGGGCAAAAAAGTGGATGAGCGGGAGGGATGGGGGTGAGAGGGGAAGGGGGGGGGGGGAGGGAGGCATGGAAATGGTAAGTGAAGAAGAGGGGGAGGAGCTATATCCAACAAAAGAGGCGCTAACGGCGGGGTTTACTATGCATTATTTGCAGTTTTCATCCTTACACATTTTTGAAATACTGTTTTTTTTCTGGAATGTGCTTTGGGGGCGATTTCGCCCCCCCCCCCCCCCACCTCCCACCACCTTCGGTATTGCGGTTGGAGAGAAGGGGAGGGGGGTTAAGTAAGAAGGAAAAAGATGGGGGGCCAGGCCGAAGATACACACATCTCTTCCCTCTTTCCTCCCCTTCGTCTGCCCCAGTGCCGCCGGTCATGAATGCCGGTCATTGCATACTGTCATGTCCCGTTTCATTTCACCGCCTTGGTGCCCAGCCTGAAGTTGGTCCTGTGTGGTTCCTTTGTGTCTGTCTGCCTGTCTGCTTTTTTTTTTTTTTTTGTCCAGTTTAATAAGCGGAAACTCTAGAGTGGCCCACTCTCCAATATTACGGGGTGTTTCTTTTAGGGGGTCGGTATATACACGTGGTTCCAGTTTGAAGTCTTGAAGTTCCAATAGGACGAGATGCGGATGAAGGGCAATCCGTTCGCAGATGAGTCAGTAACGTGTGTGAAAAGGGGAAGGGGGAAAGGGTGTTGTACAAGCGTGCAATGTTTGATTCCTTTTCTGGACTGTGTGTGTGTGTGTGTTCATAGAATGGGAAAAGAGGAGGCTGCATTATCCCTGCCTGAACAAAAGCATGCAGGGGCGGATTATGAGAAGTGTACATTAGCTCTCTCTCTCTCTCTCTCTCTCTCTCTCTCTCTCTCTCTCTCTCTCTCTCTCTCTTGTTTCCTCTCCCTCTCTCTGTCCATCTTTCTTGACCTATCCTGATTGATTTTTTTTAAAAAATCTGTTAGCACCCTAAACTGAATTTAGGGAGGTTAAAAGAAAGCGTACAACTTAATAAAGAAAAAAAAACCCGCAGTAATCAAGTGCATGGTGGTAAAACATTTCCAGTACCAATTCTTTCCCTAGACAGTGCAGGTTCTCCCACATCTCTTGCTTCCTCCAACACCACCCCCTTCCCCGTCACGTTTTTAGCAAATGTATGTCTTTCAGTGAATGATGGTGACGAAAATACTTGGTTGTGTTGTGTAGAATTCATGGTGGATCATTTCAGATGGTTGTGTTAGCGTTAGAGTTCAAGCAGGGGATATCTCGTTTCGCTGTTTCCTATTTTGCCCAACTCCATCGTTCATCATCTTTTATTTATTTCATTGTTGTGATGTTGTTGTTATTTTGTTTCCTACTTCCCGTACGTACTACTGGAAGCAAAACGGCGAGAGGCGAAACAGCAGGCACCTTTCTAAAATAGAACTGTCATCTGGAATTCAAGGAATATAAGAGGGACCATTTTGCATCATGCTCTGGACAGTTGGAAGGAAAAGTGCCGTCCAGACTTCAATGAGCATTCGGAGAATCACTCCCTATTCATTATGTTCTATTGTTCGAAGAACAGCCATCCTGCCTTTAATTTTTTTCCTTTTTTTTTTTTTTTTGGGGGGGGGGGGGGGGGGGGGGGGGGGGGGGGGGGGGGGGGGGGGGGGGGGGGGGGGGGGCATTTATTGTTCATTATGCTGTTGTAAAGTGAAGAGAAAACTGAAGTCTTGTCTTCAGTCTTTGGGTGAACCGATCCTGGTTTATTATGTTCTTACAATCTGAAGAGGCATTATCTTCCTGCCTTCATTCCTTGCTCTTGGTGCTTTTTACGGTTTCAAGGAATAATTGCATTCTTGTCTTGAAGGAAAATCTGGGGAATCATTCGTTGTCCTTCATGCCGCTACTGTGTGAAGGAATACAGCCATCTTGCCTTCAAGACGTATTTGGGACCATTCCTTGTTCATTGTGTTCTTGCAGTTTAAAGGAATATTGTCATCCGGTCTTCAAGACGTATTTGGATGGGGGTGGAGACCGTTCCTTGCTCATTATATTTTTCACAGCTCGAAGGAATATTGTTATTTTGTCTTCAATACGTATTTGGGAGAACCATTCCTTGTTCATTATGCTCTTACGGTATAAAAGAATATTCCCATCTCGTCTACAAGACGTAAGTGAAGAAACATTCGTTATTCATGACATTCTTAGTTTGAAGGAAAAGGGCCATTAGTCTGCGAAGTGTATTTGAGGAATCATTTCCTGTTCTTTATAGCCTGATTATTGAAAGGAAATGATCATCTCTTATCCGAAGAATGTCTGGTGAATCAGTTTCTGTTAAACATGGTCTGATTATTAGAAGGAAAGTTACCGTTCTGTCTTCATGGAATATTTGGGATCTAAGCCCTTGTAAAAGTGTCCTTGTAATAAGAAAGAAAACTGCATCTGTCTCCAGTTTATATTTAGAGAAAGCCTACCTGTTTGTTTATGCTCGGGCTTGAATGAATGTTTTTGATGAAGTGTCTCTTAAAAGCAGCGTCATGTATCCATCCTTTCATTCAAAAAGTTGCTCATTTATTTATTTACTTATCATTTTCTTATTCGTTGACTATAAAGTTTTCAGCAGAAGTCCAGATGTGCGCAATAAAATGTTAAGATCAGTAAGGCCAGTGTGTCAATATTGACTGACAAAGTGATCAGCTTTGCGCGAGTTCTAATGCACGTGCATTTGTGAATAACATTGTTGCTTTTCTTTGGTTGGATTGTTTCTTTAAGACACGTATAGCTACTAAGTGTATTTGCGCTTCATGCACGCGTGTGTTTGTGGGGGCGGGTAGTCAGTACAAGCTGAAGTCAATCTGACAATCTGGCGCGCACGTTGTGTGTGTGTGTGTGTGTGTGTGTGTGTGTGTGTGTGTGTGTGTGTGTGTGCGCGCGCGCGCGCGCGCGCGCGCACACTTGCGTGCGTGTGTCTACCATAAATGCCAGGCGTGTGTGTGTGTGTGTGTGTGTGTGTGTGTGTGTGTGTGTGTGTGTGTGTTGTAATGTAACAGACTTTTTAAAAAAATTGTATTTTTCAAGGTTTTTTTCTTTCTGTCCCATCTTACCCACGTCTCTCATTCCGAGTCCTTGCCCAAAGCCCAGCCCACCGCAGTCCCGGCACCGGCCATCCACAGAGAGCAGTCAGTGTCAAGTCGTCCAGAGGCAACCCACCGGGAGGAGACACTGCGCTGCTGTCGAGTCACTTTGGTGGTGTTCAGCGGTGCCTGTTCATATGCAGGACACCACCTACAAAGCCCCCTACTGACGGCAATAATTGCTTAGTCGCGGAGCCGGCGTGAGTGAGATCTCCCTCCGTCCGTCCCAACGGCGACATCCATGACAACCCACATGAACTCACAGATACCGGTGACCCCGACGGAATCAAGCCAAGGCCATAGACGCGGAGCGGACACCGAAACTGAGATCACCATTAGAGCAGGGAATAAAGGACAGAATTTGAGACTTTTTTTTTTTCGATGGAATGAGGATCATGAATATGATGGTACGGATTTCCATTCCGGTCTGAGACTGCATGATATCCCTGCGTCAACCAGGCCCGAGAGATACAGACACCTGCATGTTGGTCAGGAAATTTGAGCAACACTGTCAGAGATACATTCAGTGGATGAAACTCGACTTCCCATTTCAGCCCGTAGCAAACTCAGCTCTGGTTAGGAGCCGGTCGGGGCAGAACAAAATCCCACTTGGCTCTGATAGGGATCGAACCCACGACCTCCCAGCCGGGAGTCCGCGACGCTAACCACTTCGCCACTGCGGCTGAAAGTATTTTAAGGTTAATGTTGTAACATATGCTTACGTGAAAAAATTGACCGTTTTGTTCTGAAACCAAAACATGCACATCAAGAAATCGCGTTACAAAAGGGCTGGGGAGCGTGGGTGCTATTATCGGGGTTGGGGTTTAGCCCAACAATGGAATTAAACGAGAGCGTTTTCTTATTATTCGTGAGTTACCAACATTAAAGTTCAGACATTACATAAAACTAGAACATGTCACAACAAAAGGACGCGAAATGTTCATCCATGAAATAACGCGAAAGTCAGTGACCAACGTCTTTCGCATATTTACGATCTTGAGGTACCAGTCTAATTTTGCCGAGTTTGATTGGTCTCTTAGTCGACACTTTCGCAACGAAGGTGCCTGACTATTTGTTACTGAAGCGTAACGCTTACTTCATGCAAGCCATACACCCAGATTATCAGGAAGTTTAACCCTTACTGTTAAAATAGGCTTCACCAAATATATTGAAAAGATCGACGCTGAGTTTGACATCATAGTATTAGAAGTATGTAAGACTTTTTTTGGTTGCAGTTTCACCTGAGATCCAGAACGATTTCGGCAAATTTTGGGTTACCTGTTAGGAATTCTTTTGATTTTTTTTTCATCTTTGATGGTACCATTGAAGACGATGTTGACTTTGGTCACCTTATTTATGTTTTCACCAACAGGATGCAGTGTTGTTGATTATGCCATTGTGTCTAGATGTTTTTAAAATTATGTGTGTCCTTGTGTGTCCAAGAATAGAATCTTAACACATGCTGGTTGAAGTTGCATTTAATGCTGATGTAAATGTAGCTGATCAACTGAATGCAACGTTTAAGTTTGACAAAATCACCTGAGACCGGGATAAAAATGAGGAATTTAAGATAAATTGTTTGACAAAATCATCTGAGACCGGGATAAACATTTAAGATAAATTGTCAACTGATGAGTATAGGGATTAAGTTGAAAGGGCATCTTACCTGGTTTGATATTGACATTAACGAAGCGATTCAATTGTTTTTAAAGAGTCATTGGTCGATAGTTCATGTATGAGAAGGACAGTTACTATTGGCAAAGAAAGAAAAGACCCATAGTTTGATAAGGAATGCTCTCAACACAAAAGGAGCTACGCCACGATCTAAGACGATATTACATATATACGGATGATGACGGGGAAATTTGAAGCATTTGTTATCAGAAGCGCAGAGAGCTGTTCAGAGCTTCTGAGTCTGAAGAGGAAACCCCATCGTGCCAAATAGAGTAAAGTCTTTATGCAATAACATAAGCGACCCTATCAAATTTTGGAGTTTTCAGCGCGTTATTTCCTTTTCGTTTTACTTTACTACCCTTCGCTAGCTGCTTTGGGGTGCTGTTGGATTCCCTTTTTGAACCTTCGGTGGGGGAGAACACCACAGAATTATAGACTGCTTTATATGTGCATTTGATGCCAAGGGAGCACAGACACAGTCAGCCGTGCTTCCCGATGAGTTCGATCCAGCGAACGAAAGACCTCTGATCAGGCGAAATGAATAGTTCCGTCTTCAAGATGGATTACAGTGGTTCCCATATGTTGCTAACGAAGGGCTCAATAGGTGTAATATCATTCCCTGATTTTTCGTTCTTATTTTATTTTCTTTCTTCCCTTGTCCCCCCCCCCCCCCCCCCCCAAAAAAAAAAAAAAAAAAAAAAAACCGCCCCCATCCCCTTTTTTTCATTGAAAAAATTTTTTGCCAGGTCATAAGTGTAATGACAGAGAAACTAATAGCTTGCACTTGTCTCTCCCCTCGCCCATTACTAAATTGTTTAACATAAAATTTTGGAGTAAGTTGAAATCTTTTTCGTGTAAAATACCTGTTTCAAAATTATATCAGTTGGGATGAATGGTGCATACACTTCTCACATGTGTTACTGTCTCTGATCTGTCTTTCGATGGATTTAATGAGAGTGTTGACAAGACAGAAGAAGAAAAACGATGAAAGCCAAAATCAGTTTAATGCAGTCTCTCAAACGTGATATTTCAGAAAGTTTATACTGCAGTTCGTACTCTAAAAAAAGAAGAAGAAGGAGAGATAAAGAAAGATAAGGCGGCAGGACTTGATGTAGTTCTGGGAGAAATCTTTTTAAAGCTCATTTACATTGATTGTTCCGTTTTGTCTTATTATTCCGTTCGATAATTTTCAACTGAAGATTATCCTTTACAGTAGTCAGAAGCTGGCATCCATCCTCTGCCTAAAAAAGGTGATGAGAATATACCTGACAACTATCGAGGAATATCATAGCTGAACGTATGCAGTAAATAATACAGCCACATACTAACAAAAGACTGAAGGGATGCATTTAAGAGAACGATGTTATCAATGGAAGTCAGGCAAGTCTTAGGAAGAAATACAGTACCATTGATCATGTGTTTACACTGTTTGCCATGGTTCAAAAGCAGTTATTGTTACACACAAAAATGTATGTTGCTGTTATTCATTTCAGAAAAGTTGTTGATTCCATTGTTCAAGAAAATTTATGGGATGTTTTAAAGAAAACGGGGATTATTCAGAAAAAGTAGCGAACGATTACTATCATCAGTAATTTAATTAAAGCGAGAGTTAGAGCTGGAAACGATTTTAGCAATGCGTTTATAAGTCCTTTGGGTTACAACAATGAGAGGCATGTAGTCCCATTTTGTTCTCCCTTTTTATCAATTAGCAGGCCGTAGAAGTAATTTGAAAAAGGGAGTAATAGAATTCAGCTTATCCCTGATTTTCTAGAAATTTTGATTTTTATGTTCGTTGATGACACTATCCTGCACTCCAATTCAGTCACCACTTTACGGATTATAGACCTGGTCTGATAGTGGATTTAGATGAATTAAGCAGTGTCATGTTTAGAAATGTTTAATATATTTCTGAATTCGAGCAGTGGCTCTTTGTACAAACAAAATGACAATGGTGAATATATATTTGGGAGTTAATATGTCCACCAAACTTGTGATGTGATTAATGTATTGAATTTTTTTGTGATCCATAGTAGAAAAAAATCATCTAGTACTACTGTATTCTTAAAACTCTTCGACGTTCAAATCTAGACAATCGGTAATTGTGGTGCAGAAATATGAGGCATAACTGGAAATGCTGACATCATAGAAAAAGTGCACCTTTCCCTTAAAAAAAAAAGGCTTTCGAATGTAAGTATAAGAACTCCGAATGCAGTGGTTTACAGAAAATTGGGTAGATTTCCATTATTTGCTAACGTGTACATAAAGGGTATCAAATAGTGTTTTGAGAACTTCAGATGCAACCTCATCGACTTCCATATAAAGCTTAGAACGTTTTGTCATATTTTCACCAAAGAAACAAGAACGCTTGGACATCTACTCTCCGGTCCACCGCTTCCTTCAGAAATTTGGATGTGAAGAAGTTTGGGAGAATCAAGAAATTGGAAATGAAAAAAAATGTGTTCTTGAAAATTTTGAGAGATAGATTGATTCAAGACAACAAGGCGCAGTGGCTTAACGAAATAACACAGAATGATAGTTTCCACTTCTGCAGGATATGTAAGAGTGGTTTAATTTCGGCCCCATGATTGCAGTAAGTCAGTCATTGACAAGCTAGAACTAGTCTGATCAGAATAAAATCAGGCATGCCACAGCTAAATGTACCTAATGTGCGTTTCTGGAGGAATGTGACCGAAAATGAGTTGCTGTATCCTTTCGTTGAATTTCAAGGAGAGACGGAGGCCCTTCTTGTTTTGCTGTGTCCGCTATATAAAGAATTTAGAGAACAATATATCCTAACCATGTATTACAACAGTCCATACCAATTTAATAAACTGACAATGTGGTTTGCATCTGCGTGTTAGTCACTGATCTCCGTTCATCGAAAAGGCTTTTGAAATACGCCACAACGTCTTGGATCATGAGTCAGATTTGAATAATTTTTACTCTCTCTCTCTCTCTCTCTCTCTCTCTCTCTCTCTCTCTCTCTCTCTCTCTCTTCTCTCTCTCTCTCTCTCTCTCTCTCTCTCTCTCTCTCTCTCTCTATGTCCTCTCTCTCCTCTGCGTCCTCTCTCTCTCTGTCTCTCTCTGTGTGTGTGTGTGTGTGTGTGTGTGTGTGTGTGTGTGTGCGCGCGCGCGCGTGTGCATGCGCGCGCGAACGCGCGAACGCGCGCGAACATGTGTTCACTGGGTCGTCTCATGTACTAAGATGTTCATTAAATCCGAATAATGTTTGTTATTGTAAAAACCAATCACACGGGTCTGTAGCCTATTCATTAAACCGTTAGAATTCAGAGCTCTCTCTCTCTCTCTCTCTCTCTCTCTCTCTCTCTCTCTCTCTCTCTCTCTCTCTCTCTCTCTCTCTCTCTCTCTCGTTTAGACACTGCCCTCTCTCAATCCTCCTTTTCTCCCACTATCTCTTCAGTCTTCGTATGTCTGTCTGTGTGTTTACCTGTCTCTGTCTAGTACTCCCTCTTCTTTCCCTCTTCTTTCTCCTCCGCTTTCTCGTTTTTTGTCTCTCTCTGTCACCCATGCCTCCTCTCCTCCCACCAACACCATCCGTTTCATCCACGCCACTATTTCACACTCTCTTTGTCTCCTCCAATTGCTCGATTCTGATACATATTGAGCTTTCTCCCCCCCCCCCCCCCCCCCCCCCCCCCCCCCCCCCCCCCCCATGTTCTTCACAGGTGGTTTCCAGGCATTCGTTTCTCCCCCAGGCCACCAAAACAGCCCTCCTCCGCCTGGAAGATCGCCTCGACCATTTGGTGGCCCGCAGCCGCGCCGGGGACTCCGCGAAGAGCCCCGCTGGAGGAGTCCCCGCGACGAACAAGCAGCAGCAGCAGCAGCTGAAACAGCGCTGGAAAGAAGGCACGGCTTTCACAGCGTTCTCTTCAATCACGCCGTCGCTGACGTTGGTGAAGAGAGGAAAAGAGGGTAGAGGAGGAGATGAGGAGGTGCGCGTTCGCTGCCGGCATGCCACGTCTTTTGAAGTTTGTGGGGCCAGGGTTCTAGCGCTTCCTACTGCTGCTGCGGTGACAGGGACTGCTTCCATGGGTGTTCGTCCTGGGCCTGGAATGGGGTTCAGCTGAGGTATGGTGTGGTTTGGTGTGTGTGTGTGTGGTGTGTGGTGTGGTGTGGTGAGGCGTTGTGTAGTAGGGTGTTGTGCGTGGTGTGATTGGGGGAATGGAGTGGTGTGGCCTGGTAAAGGTGAATTCTGTGAATTCTGTGGTGTATGGTGTGGTGTGGCGGTATGGTATGGTGATGGTATCGTGTAGTTGGGGTTTGGTGTGGTTTGTACAGTATGGCGCAGGATAGTGCGATGCAGCGGTGTGTGGCGTGATGCGGAGCGGTGTGATAATTATTGGTAGGGTGGGGATTGATGTGGTGTGTTTTCCAGTGTGACGCGGTTTGGTGTGGGCGTAGTGAAGTGTGATATAACGTGCGTACTTCTGTTTGTGGTGTATGGTGCCCATGCGACGCATGGACTGTGGTATGATGTGGTGTGGTGTGGTGTGATATGATGTGGTGCAGTATAGTCCTGTGTGGTAGGTTGTAGTGTGTGGTGTAGTGTATGGTGTAGTGTGAGGGTTGTAGGATGTAGTGTGTGGTGTAGTGTGGTGTGGTAGGATGTGGTGTGTGGTGTAGTGTGGTGTGGTAGGATGTAGTGTGTGGTGTAGTGTGGGTGTGGTAGGATGTAGTGTGTGGTGTGGTAGGATATGGTGTGTGTGTGTGGTAGGATGTAGAGTGTGGTGCAGTGTGGTGTGGTAGGATGTGGTGCGGTGCGGTGTGGTAGGATGTTGTGTGTGATGTAGTGTGGTGTGGTAGGATGTAGTGTGGTGTGGTAGGATGTAGTGTAGGATGTGTGGTAGGATGTAGTGTGGTGTGGTGTGTAGTGTGTGATGTAGTGTGTGGTGTGGTAGGATATGGTGTATGGTGCAGTGTGGTGTGGTAGGATGTAGTGTGTGGTGTAGTGTGATGTGGTAGGATGTAGTGTGTGATGTAGTGTGGTGTGGTAGGATGTAGTGTAGTGTGGTATAGTGTGGTGTGGGGTAGGATGTAGTGTGTGGTGTAGTGTGGTGTGGTAGGATGTGGTGTATGGTGCAGTGTGGTGTGGTAGGATGTGGTGCAGTGCGGTGTGGTAGTATGTGTGTGTGTGGTGTAGTGTGTGGTGTGGTAAGATGTGGTGTGTGGTGTGGTAGGATGTAGTGTGTGGTGTAGTGTGTGCTGTTGTAGGATGTGTGTGTGTGTGGTGTGGTGTGGTGTGTGGTGTGTGTGTGTGGTGTAGTGTGGTGTGGTAAGATGTGTGTGTGTGTGTGGTAGGATGTAGTGTGTGTGTGTAGTGTGGTGTGATAGCATGTAGTGTGTGGTGTAGTGTGTGTGTGGTAGGGTGTGTGTGTGGTGTGGTGGTAGGATGTAGTGTGTGGTGTAGTGTGTGTGGTAGGATGTAGTGTGTGGGTGTGGTAGGATGTAGTGTGTAGTGTAGAGCGGTGTGTAGGATGATTGTGAGGTGTAGTGTGGTGTGGTAGGATGTAGTGTCTGGTGTAGTGTGGTGTGGTAGGATGTAGTGTGTAGTGTAGAGCGGTGTGGTAGGATGAATTGTGAGGTGTAGTGTGGTGTGGTAGGATGTAGTGTCTGGTGTAGTGTGTGTGTGTAGGATGTAGTGTGTGGTGTAGTGTGCTGTGGTAGGATGTAGTCTGTGGTGTAATTCGGTGTGGTAGTATGTGGTGTGTGGTGTAGTGTGTGGTGCGGTAGGATGTGGTGTGTGATGTAGTGTGTGGTGCGGTAGGATGTATGTAGTGTGTGGTGTAGTGTGTGTTGTGCGGTAGGATATATGCAGTGTGTGGTAGGATGTAATGTGTGGTGTGGTAGGATGTAGTGTGTAGTGTAGAGTGGTGTGGTAGGATGTGTAGTATGTGATGTAGTGTGATGTGGTAGGATGTAGTGTGTGATGTAGTGTGGTGTAGTAGGATGTAGTGTGTGGTGCAGTGTGGTGTGGTAGGATGTAGTGTGTGTGTAGTGTGGTGTGGTAGGATGTGGGTATGGTGTAGTGTGGTGTGGTAGGATGTGGTGTGTGTGGTGTAGTGTGCTGTGGTAGGATGTAGTGTGTGGTGTGGTAGGATGTGTGTGTGGTAGGATGTGGTGTGTGGTGCAGTGTGGTGTGGTAGGATGTAGTGTGTGGTGTAGTGTGGTGTGAGAAGATGTAGTGTGTGGTGCAGTGCGGTGTGGCAGGATGTAGCGTAGTGTGGTGTGGTAGGATGTGTGTGGTGTGTGTGTAGTGTGGTGTGTGTGGTGTGGTAGGATGTAGTGTGTGTGGTGTAGTGTGGTGTGATAGGATTTAGTGTGGTGTAGTGTGTGGTGTAGTGTGGTGTGGTGGTGTAGTGTGTGTGTGTAGTGTAGTGTGTGGTGTAGTGTGTGTGTAGTGTGTGGTGTAGTGTGTGTAGGTGTAGTGTAGTGTGTGTGGTAGGATGTGTGTGTGTGTGGTGTAGTGTGTGTGGTAGGATGTAGTGTGTGTTAGTGTGGTGTGGTAGGATGTGGTGTGGTGTGGTGTGTGTGTGTGGTGTGTGTGTGGTGTGGTGATGTAGTGTGGTGTAGTGTGTGGTGTGGTAGGATGTAGTGTGTGTGTGGTAGTGTGGTGTGTGTAGTGTAGTGTGTGTGGTGTAGTGTGGTGTGGTAGGATGTGTGTGTGTGTAGTGTGTGTGTGGTAGGATGTAGTGTGTGGTGTGTGTGTGGTGTGGTGGATGTGGTGTGTAGTCTAGTATGTGGTGGTGTGGTGTGGTAGGATGTAGTGTGTGGTGTAGTGTGGTGTGGTAGGTGTGTGTGGTGTGTAGTGTGGTGTGGTGTGTGGTGTGTGTAGTGTGTGGTGTAGTGTGGTAGTGTGTGGTGTGGTGTGTGGTGTAGTGTGTGTGGTAGGTGTGTGTGTGTGGTGTAGTGTGTGGTGTGGTAGGATGTAGTGTGTGGTGTGGTAGGTGTGGTGTAGTGTGTGGTGTGGTAGGATGTAGTGTGTGGTGTGGTAGGATGTAGTGTGTGGTGTGGTAGGATGTAGTGTGTGGTGTGGTAGGATGTAGTGTGTGGTGTGTGTAGGATGTAGTGTGGTGTGGTAGGATGTAGTGTGTGTGTGTGTGTAGGATGTAGTGTGTGGTGTGGTAGGATGTAGTGTGTGGTGGTGTGGTAGGATGTGTGTGGTGTGGTAGGATGTAGTGTGTGTGTGTGTGTAGTGTGTGGGTAGGATGTAGTGTGTGGTGTGGTAGGATGTAGTGTGTGGTGTGGTAGGATGTAGTGTGTGGTGTGGTAGGATGTAGTGTGTGGTGTGGTAGGATGTAGTGTGTGGTGTGGTAGGATGTAGTGTGTGGTGTGGTAGGATGTAGTGTGTGGTGGTAGGGTAGGATGTAGTGTGTGGGGTGGTAGGATGTAGTGTGTGGTGTGGTGGTAGGATGTAGTGTGTGGTGTGGTAGGATGTAGTGTGTGGTGTGGTAGGATGTAGTGTGTGGTGTGGTAGGATGTAGTGTGTGGGTGTGGTAGGATGTAGTGTGTGTGGTGTGGTAGGATGTAGTGTGTGGTGTGGTAGGATGTAGTGTTGTCTGTAGTGTTATGGTGTGGTGCAGTATGGGCGAGGTGTGCGGGATAATGTGGTGTGAATGGCGTGTGTGTTGTATGTGTGTGTGTGTGTGTGTGTGTGCGCGCGTCGCGTCTCTGTGTGTGTGTGTGTGTGTGTGTCTGTATGTGTGTCTCTCTCTATGTGTGAGAAAAAGAGAGACAGACAGATAGACTGACAGACTGACTCTGAATGCCTTCCCAAACGGTGAATGCCATCCGCAGGTGCCCGGTGATCAGCGACTGCAATGCCCAGCCCATGCAGTACGTGCCCAATGCCCTGCCCAAGCGATACGGATCCCCTCTCCTGGCGTCCCGGGCTCCCGTCCTGGGTCCCCGGACCTCCCACAACCAAGAACACCTAAGTGGTCAGTCAGTCAGGCTTGGAGGGTCTACAGACTAGTGTTGTGCAACGCCCTGTAGATGATATAAATCATTTCTTTTTTTTTCCCCATCAGATCGCTGCGGATGTGAACGTCAGATAGCCCACAGTACCCCTCTTTCTTCTTCTTTCTTTGAGTGTCCACCTTCGTCGAGTTGAAGAAGATTCTGACACTTTTGTGTGTATGACCGTTTTTTTATCCCGCCATTAAGGCATCCATACTCCAGTGTCGGGGAAGGTGCATGCTATGTGTAACCTGTCATCCATACCAACGGCCAAACTGGCCTTCTCTTCCGAAAGTTGGTGATGGGATTTTACGTGTATGCAAGATGTTGAGCGTGCGTTCACACACGGAACCTCGGTTTATAGTCTCATTCGAAGGACTGTATGGGGAATGGAGTCAGAACCAATGTTAACTCCGAGGGGAAAAAAATCCCCCTGTACCGAAATTCGAACCCGTAACCTCTGGATCACGAGTCCGGCGCTCTACCAACTGAGCTATTCCGGCCCCCGTTGAATATACACGCTTCATACCATAAAGACACACAATCTGGTTGATTACTTTTTTCTGTGTTGATTGCTCAGTCCTTTTCGGGGTCTGTACATGTGTCATCTCTTTGCTGTTCTGATGTGTATATGTTCTTTTGACTATTTCAAATATACAATAAAACATGTTGAACAATTAAGTAGTGGGGGAAAACAAGTGCAGGCTAACAATTCTTCCGTCATTATAGTAATGACTTGGCAAAGATTCGGACTTTTAAAGAAAAAAAAGGGGGGGGGGGGGGGGGGGAGATGAAGAAATGGGAGCATAAGATTAAGTAAATATATTATAAATATGGAAATCCTCCACTAGCTGCATGAGGGAACCATCGTAATCCCTCTCGAAGGCAGATCTATTTGTATTGCCTGCTCCTAGGCCTTTCGTCCGCTGGATCGGACTCGTCAGGGAGACACGGCTGATTGCATCTGTGCTCTTGGCGTCAAAAAGACACACCACAATAAAACAATGTATTACAAAAAAAAAAAGAAAAAAAAAAGGTTGTGGTTAAGGCCGTCATGCAGTTTGGTACATTCAGA
>JADBJO010000200.1:765000-767500 GCA_016801955.1 Conus betulinus
TAAATTTTAGACAGCGATGTCTTCAGACAGACACAAGGGTACATGTAGTGTTTCAAACGAACACAGGCATAAAATTTCAATAGACACAGCGATAATTGTACACCGTCAGATAGACACAGCAGTACAAACAGTGTTTCAAAGGGACACAGACGTAACATTTCAGATAGACACAGAGACAACTATATTGATTCGGATGGTCACAGAGATACACATAGTATTTCAAACAGACTCAGACTGAAAATTTCAGAGAGACAGTCTGTTAAACTTTAGAGGTACAGTTGGACACAGTGGTACATATAGTATTTCAAGTGGACGCAACAATAATCTGTAACAGATGGACACAGATGAAGAACTGGAAGGATTCTGCGTAATGGAATGCGCCGTCGAAGACGACGACGAGGACACGGTCAGCAGCGATGATGACCAAGATGATGAAAGCGATGATGACTTTGGGGGCGCCACGTTGTCCTTCACCTACCGGTCAGAATGGAACGTGTCGGAGTCCCAGTCCATCACCGACCTGAAGAGCCCCCCTCCTCCTCCTCCGCCGTCTTTCCGCTCAGACCGGCCTCCGAGCTAACAACCTCCCAGCGCCAGTCGAGGTCATCTCTGTCTTTGCGCCACCAAGGGGGCCAGGAGGAACTCCCGAAGATCTCCCCTCCGTTCCTGAACAACTTCTGCGACAATGCTGCCCGTTCACACTCAGCTACACAGGTCCTCGAAAGAGTCCCCAGGGCATGTCGACGATCTCGCAAAGGCCGAGCACGTCTCACATTCCCGCTCCCCGCTTCGGGTGGAGGTCTCCGGAGTCTGCCCTCACGAGAGATGGGGTCTCTGCTGGGCCAGGGGTATCCGGAGGGTCACTCAGGCTGGATCTGCGGCAGATCAAAGAGAGGGTTCCGGTGGTTGGGGGTTCCAAGCTCGGGGAGTCGGCATCGTCGTCGGCTCCTGTGGACGGGGATGAGAAGAAAGGGGGAGAGTGGAGAGCGTTCCTGGAGGGTGAGTGGAGCATGAAGGTTTACTTCCCGTTCTGTTTGTTGTAGTTTGTCTTTTCAGTTATGAGAGTGTTGGAGCATGAAGGTTTACTTCCCTTTCTGTTTGTTTTAGTTTGTCTTTTCAGTTATGAGAGTGTTGGAGCATGAAGGTTTACTTCCCTTTCTGTTTGTTTTAGTTTGTCTTTTCAGTTATGAGAGTGTTGGAGCATGAAGGTTTACTTTTTTGTTGTTTGTTTAGTTTGTCTTTTCAGTTGTTTTTTTTTTTGAGTGTTGCTTTATTCAGACAGATGTGATGGTTAATTGGGAAACTAAGCTCTCAGTGTAACAGTTGCGGCTCAAATCTCAGTACAGTTAATGGTTTAAAACAGAATCTTTTTTTTTTCTATCTCATCCTGTGCCACCTCAGTGGCACTACCCCCACGCTATTTACTCCGGTTCTCCGTCCTCGGCCAAACCCGACGTGCCCCTCTGCAACTCCGGCACCGGTAATCCACAGGGAGCAGTCAACGTTAAGTCCTCAGGAGGCAACCCACCGGAGGAGACGCTGCACTGCTGCCGAGTCTTTTCGGTGGTGTACAGTGGCGCCTGCCCAGAACCAAAATACGCGGGACACACCACCAACAAGCCCCCACCTGACGACAACAATGGTTCTGTCGCGGAGCCGGTGTGAATGAGCATTATCAAGATGGGCAATAGACTCTGTACTGTGAGCTTCGTAACCGGAAATAAATGTCCCCAACGCAAATGGAACAGTCCCAGCCCACGAGATCACCAAAGGCCCGTGGGAGCGTGTTGCCGCGGCTGGCTATCCTCCCTTAGCGATGGTTCCTAGCCTGGGCGCCATGTTCCTTCGGATTGGAGAGTAAACCGAGATGCTGTGTCTGCGGTGCACTTGACGCACGAAAAGGAACGCACGGCGTCGTGGAAATTGTCCCTGACATCTAGAACTGTCCTCTTTGATAGGTTCACCAAACTGTCCATTCACCAGACTGTCCATACACCAAACTGTTTATTCACCAAACTGTCCATTCACCAAACTGTACATTCACCAAACTGTACGCAGGCAGAAAAAAAAAATGTGTGTCGCTGTCCTCTGGCAACGCAGTCTCCTCTGGGAGATCTGGCTAGATTTCACACAAGAGAAATCTGATGAGATCGTGACAGTTTAAATCAACTGTACACAGGAAGAGCCCAAGACGATTTCACCAAATGCCGTTACAAGTGCCGCCGGTGAGCTAGTGACAAAGCTCGTATTTCAATAAGTTAGCACGACTCACTCTGTGTGTGTGTGTGTGTGTGTGTGTGCGTGTGTGTGTGTGTGTGTGTGTGTGTGTGTGTGTGTGCTCAAACTGAGCGAGGCGGACTGCCGCATTTTTCTGCGTGATGTATAGAAATGGAGGAAGAAGAAGTGTGTGTGTGTGTGTGTGTGTGTGTGTGTGTGTGTGTGTGTGTGTGTGTTCTGTGCATGCGTGGGTGGGTGTCAATATGCACCCCTTTTGTAGACG
>JADBJO010000200.1:772500-775000 GCA_016801955.1 Conus betulinus
AGCTTCCAAAGCTCTTCTCCACACAAGAGTCTGATAATGTGCCCGCTTGATGTGGAGAATGAGCGCATCATGGGTTGGAGGCAGATTCTCAATTGCTTTGGTCAAGCTGAGGAACAGATCACACCTGACTTGTTGAATGGAATTGTCTTGGCCATTGGGAGCATACAGCTTGCAGACAAAGGACTCTGCATCAGCAAGCACATTCTCATCTGGAAAGCCTGCCCTGCCAAGATTCTTTAAAAGGTGAGAGTTGTTTTGGAAAACTGCCCATGCTGACCGCTTCCCAATTCCAGCAAACTGGCTTGTACTGTCCGAACCTGTTGCAGCATGAAATGCCAGAAGAGATTCCCTCTGCGAATCTGTGATGTTGATGGAGTGAACAGGAACAAAGTGTTGCTTTTTAGGTGTGCCAGCATTCATCCACAGAAAGGGACTGAGCTGTGGCTGATAGGCAAGAAGGAGAACAAGGACATCAGTGTCTCGGCTGACAACAATAGTTTGCACATATCCCAGTTCAAATGCTTCCTTGGCATGGAGAAGAATGCGAGTGTCAGCTTCTTCATGCTCAGCAGATGTCAACTGTGAGACATCTCTCCAGACGACGTCCACACTTTTGCAGGATCCTCCGTTCAGTACCAGCTCACATCTTTCTTGGTTCTGGAACTTCTTCTTCTCTAACTCTGTGCATAGAAAGTTTGCCAAGCTTGCTTTGTTTTCATTTAAGCAGATGAGTGTATCCCAGTGGCCCATGGATTGGCTTCTTGTTTGCACGTCTCGTCTGATTGCTTTTTGCCTCGTACCCTCTGACTTCGAGCTGTTTCTTTGATTGTTTTCTTCCTGTACTGATCAAAGGCAAGATCAACCCTGGAACAACGATTGGAGAACAGATGACTGACATGATCAGCAACAGCATCTGCCTATTCACCCAGTGTTTCAGCGTTCATCCTGTTTCCCAGTGTCTGAATCAATGCCATGCCATCAATAACAGTACATGTCGCTAATAGTCCTGGTGCAACATGAGGCAAGTCTTGCTGGAGAATCTTGCCAAGGTCAGCTTTGTTTAGAGCTAGACGCAGTCTGCCATCAGGCATTGCCAGTGACAGTGGAACTTTGCAAATCTCCTGCTCCAACCTTTTGTTCATGTCAACATCTCTGCCTGCCTGCACTGCTGACGCACACACGTGTCAGAAGCTTTCTGTCTGCCTTCAGTGCAACAGCTTTTTTCCTTTCCAACTTGGACCTCAACATTGTACATGCTCTCAAAAGTGTGCAGATTCTTTGACTTGATTCTGTCATGAAAACTTGTTATCTTCTTTATCAGCCTGTTCTCAACAAAGTCTGACACAAGCTGCTTTCCAGTGCTTTCAGCATGCAAAAGGTCACTTGTTACCACTTCACTGGCAATGTCCCCCGTCGTAATTGAGACTAATTCTGGGGAAGTGCGATCAAATGGATTGTAAGTTTCGAAAAGCTCAGTGAGCTTTTGAACATACTCTTGGTCTTGGGTCATTCTTTTGGGACCAAAATCTTTGTGTGCACAATCATGCTCATCATCGTCTTCTTCACTGCCCGCTACTTTAAACATGTTTTTTCGTGTCTCGTGTAAGCTGGGCCCTCTCATTGAAAGACAGGGCCCATCTGTCATGGGCGGAGTCTCTGTTTTCGTTATACCAACAAGACCTCCAGCCACTTTTCCAGCTTTGTTGATATGCTCAATTGCCTGGTCATCAGGTATTTCACTGAACTTCTCTTTTGTTTCTTTGGTGACAAAGTCTCATGCAAGAAAACCTCTGTGCACTTCTGGAGCTGTTTTGGGCAACATGTGCATGTCAGCAAGGAAGACAGCTTCCCAGCGTGTGTAATGGAAGTGATCAAATGCTCCAAACCAGGGCAGCATTTCAGCAATGATGTCAGGCACAGGTTCCAGTCTCTCTCATGAAGAGCGTGTGTGAACTTCAAGAGGATAGAGATCAACTTCATGTACGTTCTCCAGAATTGAAAGGTAGCATTTTCTGAACAAGAAGCTTCAAACTCGCGAAACAGGACTTGCACCTCTTCCATTTCTGACAAAAGGTCTACAAGGGAGGAACTGATTCCCCTGACGTCTTTGTTGGCAAAGGCATCTGAAACTCTTCCAGTTGCATTTTTCAAACATCTCGGATGAGCTTGTCATTCTCCTTGGCCCAAACCGTGAGGCATGCCCACAGAATCGACCAAAGCGCCTCTAATATCAACTTGTGAATGCAAATGACACGGTTCCATCCTTTCCCTTTCATCACTTGTTCACATGCCTTTTCACCAAGGATTCCACTTTCAGTCCAGATATTCTCCACGCCTGATGAATCCATGAATTCTCCTATCACTGTCGTGAAATTCATTTGGGTATGGAATCCTCCAAGCATAATGACCAGATCCTGGCAGCTTTTGTCCCATTGCAGCATCTTTGCTTTGCAGTATAGCTGCCCGTCAAAGGTGATGACTGTGTACTTTCCTTTATTTG
>JADBJO010000200.1:787500-795000 GCA_016801955.1 Conus betulinus
TTGCCAGTAGACAAGATGTGCTGTCGGTTATTACCCAGTTAAAGGAAGTTAACACAAACTACAACTCGAGCAGCACAAAACATAGTTATGTACTTGCATGTCAATGTTGAAAAGCAACAAACAAACAAGCGAACAGATTATTAAACACTTGTAACAACCAGAGTCTGGTTCCGCTGCTTTCCGTTTCAGATCCACAGAACGCTTCGATACAAAGGAAGGTAAAGGGTGTCTTTGGAGGTCACAGAGGAATTCTTTTCTGATTAAAGGCCGTCATGATTTTTTTTTTTCAGCCCTTGGCTCATAAACCGGTGGCATTATCAGATTGGTCTTTGAATCTGTACGCCTGTCGTATTCTCTGGCACTTGGCATTTGCACACTGCGAACATTTTTACCCCCATGGGTTATCCACCCCGTTCAGAGAGCTTACTACGTTTTCTAGTAGCAGCTCAGGTTGGTGAAAGCCAAAGCGGGGACAGGGGAGGAGAACAAGGTGAATTAGAGTAGGGTAGGTTAAAGAGGGAAAACGGCAGGGAGGAGTGGGAGCCATGGAAAAAAGAAAGTATGAAACTTAGGTACAATGAAGAACGGGTAGGTTGAAATAGATATCGAGGGTAAAGAAAATAAGGAAGTGTATATTGTACGAGGTTGAAATGGGAAACGGTCGGAAAAGATGGGGAGGAGTAGTTTATCGTGGAAAATGGAAGGCATAGATAGGGAACGGTAGCTAGTGGAAATAAGTAGGGAAAAGCAGGAAGTGTGTTTTTTTTTTTTTTAAAGGGAAATGGTAAAGCAAGGTGGTAAAGTGTAGCGTGAAATGGGAGTGGTAAGGGGAAAAAAAAAAAAACAGGGTATATCAAAATGGGAAGTAGTAGGGAAAGATAGGAAAAGATAACTAAAGATAACTAAAGTGGGAAATGGTAGAGAAAAGTAGAAAAGAGTAGGTTTAAATGAGAAATTGTAGAGAAAGACAGAAAAAGTAGCTTTAATGGGAAATGATGGAGGACAGTAGAAAAAAGGTTAAAAAGAAAAACGTTAAAACGGAAAAGTGTAGGAAAAGACAGGGAATGGTAGTTTAAAGTGGGAAATTCTGGGGGGGGAAAGCAGGAGGGGGCGTTCAGGTTGGAAATCATAAGGTAAAGTAGGAAAGGGTAGATTGATATATGAGTAATCACAGGGAAAGTAGAAAAGGGTAGATTGATATATGAGTAATGACAGGGAAAATAGGAAAGGGTAGATTGATATATGAGTAATGACATGGAAAGGATAGATTGATATATGAGTAATGACATGGAAAGGATAGATTGATATATGAGTAATGACAGGGAAAGGATAGATTGATATATGAGTAATGACAGGGAAAGGATTGATTGATATATGAGTAATGACAGGGAAAGCAGGAAAGGGTAGATTGATAGATGAGTAATGACACAGGAAAGGATAGATTGATGTATGAGTAATGACAGGGAAAACAGAAACGGATAGATTGATATATCAGTAATGACAGGGAAAGTAGGAAAGGGTAGATTGATATATGAGTAATGACAGGGAAAGTAGGAAAGGGTAGATTGATATACGAGTAATGACATGGAAAGTAGGAAAGGATAGATTGATATACGAGTAATGACATGGAAAGTAGGAAAGGATAGATTGATATATGAGTAATGACAGGAAAGTAGGGAAAGTGTAGGATAAATTGTGAAACGGTGCGAAAAAGTGGATAGGAGGGAATGGTAACGTAGTCATTGGCAGGCAAAAAATATAATGGGAGTGGCTGGGAAAAGTGTGAAGAGACTGATTAAAGTGGGAAATAGTAGGTGAAAGTGAGAATGGATAGGTTGGTTACAGTGGGAAATTATAGAGATAATTTGAAGAAAAAAAGTCAGTTATGCGGAAAATGCTGTGGGAAGGAAAGTTGGGTGGTACATAATAGTGGAGAGTAGAAAAGGCTTGGTTTCAAAACGGAGTGACTGAGGGCGGAAAATGAAGCAAAATTTGGAAAGAGAGGGGGTAGTTACCCCAAGAACACAGACAAACAGAGTACAGGACTAGGAAAGGCTAGTTAAAATGAAAATGGTAGGGAAAGGTAGGAGGATAGTTAAAATGGAAAATGGTAGGGAAAGGTAAGGAAAGGATAGTTAAAATGGAAGTGGTAGGGAAAGGATAGTTGAAATGGAAATGGTAGGGAAAGGTAAGGAAAGGATAGTTGAAATGGAAATGGTAGGGAAAGGTAAGGAAAGGATAGTTAAAATGGAAATGATAGGGAAAGGTAAGGAAAGGATAGTTAAAATGGAAATGATTGGGAAAGGTAGGAGGATAGTTAAAATGGAAATGGTAGGGAAAGGTAGGAGGATAGTTAAAATGGAAATGGTAGGGAAAGGTAGGAGGATAGTTAAAATGGAAATGGTAGGGAAAGGTAGGAGGATAGTTGAAATGGAAATGGTAGGGAAAGGTAGGAGGATAGTTAAAATGGAAATGGTAGGGAAAGGTAGGAGGATAGTTGAAATGGAAATGGTAGGCCAGGGAAAGGTTTGGCAAAGGTGTTTGAATGGGAGAAATGGCTGGGAAAGGGAAGGAAGAGTAGGCTGAAGTAGGAAATGGCATGGAAATGTAGGAAATTGTAGGTTTACATGGAAAAATTATGGGTTAAAGAGAAAACGGACAGGGAAAAGCGGACAGCAGTAGATAAAAATGAGAAGTGTGGAAAAACAGGCTAGTGGCAAACAGACAAGTGGACAGAACCGCGGGTACAAATCAGATGAAAGTCGAAAAGGGGCAGTTAGCTATAGGAAAGACAGGTAACAGTAGAACAGGGTACACCGAAGCACCACAATGAGCAATGACAGGTCTCGTCAGTGGTGGAAGGCCGATGGCTGATGGAAAATGGGGCTGGGGAAGGGGGTGCAGGACTCTTGCAAACTCTCTTCCCCCCTCTACCCGTAAAGCACCCTTGAGAACAGATAATCGCCAAGGTCGACAAAGGCTGAATGTTTAGGGAACTGATAACCGTGATATCAGAGAGGTCACTTGCCGTGCTGTTGCTGTTGACTGAGGTCACGGGGACCAGTGTTGAACACCCACTGTCGGGGGGGGGGGGGGGGGGGGGGGGGGGGGGGGCAGGGGGGGGGGGGGGGGGGGGGGAAGGGGGGGTGGGGGGGGGGGGGGGGGGGGGGGGGGGGGGGGGGGGGGGGGGACACCAGGGGGGGGGTGGGGGGGGGGGGGAGAGTAGGCAGACCATGGGGGAAGAATAACAAGCCGTAGCTCATGTCTCCCACCGTAGAGCAGTTGGAGCTCACTTGTGTGGAGAGGTAGATAAAATAAAAGAATCCACATGTTAAAGCCTTTTGGTGCAGGTTTTGATGGTTGCACTTTGAATTATATCGTGGCTTCTTTTTTTCCTTTGTTATGGAATAGAGACACTCACAGAGTTAATCATGTTCCACTCACAGTGAAACATATTCTTTTAGATTGTTGGGACTTGCACGATGTGAGACATAAACACTTTACAGCAGAGTCCATGAAAACCCTGTTCAGAGATGTCGCACCTGACGTGATCTTTGCGTTTCTGAGAGAGATTAACATTTTCTTCTGATTTAAGATTTTACGGAAGAAAGATTTTTAACGAAGTTTCTGGTGCATTTTTAGAAGATGTATTTCAAAGAGGTCTGTGAGGGTTTTTTGTTGTTTGTTTGTTTTTTAAGATGACATGCGAGTTGATATTAACGTGGTGACAGCTGATATGGCCCTTTGCGGTCGGCTGGGCTATAATAAGCAACATTACCTTACCTTACCTCACAAAGTTGATTACTTTGTTGTCGCATACTGAAGGAGATCCGTGAAGACAGAGGTTTCCCGAATATCGCTCACAACAGAAAAAGGTTCAACAATGAACAGATCTTTGAACTTCTGTTGGTGTTGTTGCCACAGGACTTCTAGGAGTCTGAATGTTTGCCTGGTCCCATTACAGTGTAAGGAATTGAAAACCAAAACACTTGCGTGAGCACTGGTTCAGTTGTAAGTTGTTTTTTTTTTTTTTTAAACTGATTCCAACCCCCACCCCCACTCCCCCCCTCCCGACCCACCAAACACACATTATCCTTCAACCAGTCTGCTATTTCTTCCTTCCTGTTTGTTTTCTGTCATTGAGTTGCAGGGTACTCTCCACCCCACCCATCTCTCTCATCCCTTCCTTTCCCCCCCCCCCCCCCCCCCCCCCCCTGTTTTTGATCTTCAGTATTGTCTTTAAAAAATGATATACACGTAGAGAGATGGACCAGATAGAGAGAAACAAGTGGGACAAGGGAAGAATTACAGGGGCTATGAGCTGGGCGTATATTCTATCTCATGCAAGATTTTGATATTGACCAAACGTCAATTCCACAGTCTCCCTGTATAACTCAGTTGCTTCCATTGGAACCTATCAATGTAGATTTGATTATAAATATAGTAACATATACATGAAAAAAATGTTAATGACGTAATAGACCACTTTTAAAAGAATTAGTCTTACACCTTAAAATTTGTCATGATGGATCGGTGATAGATATAACTGACCGTGTGCCTGGGTTTGTCATATCAAACTTAAATGTACGAATTCATTCCGGCTTGGAAAGGGTTTTCAGTATATACAGCAAAACTACACGCAATACTTATGGCTTAAAGTTACACATCTAACACACCAACATTTCTTTAAAAATCTTCTTTGCCTCAATTCAAAATCCGTTGTACAGTCATTGCAGCATTGAGACTTGTAAAGCTTGAAATGGTTCTGAGGTACAGGCGTCGACTTAGGTTGGGTTCCATCACACCGTGGCTCAAAGTGGAATGAAGCTGCCAAGACAAGGAACGGGAGGAAACGACACTTTCTTTCATCATCCACTGTTACAGTTTTCCCCTCAAGAAACACTTCGTGTGTTGGAAAACTTTGTCAGAGAAACTCCCATGGAAAATCTAATGCATTGTTGGCTAACCCAAGACACGTTGGTCAGCTAGCCACTAAGCGGAGGTTAAACGTGGAACACAGAACTTTCTGGTGATGTTACGTTTATCTGCAAAGGACGGGATTGTGTGCACCACTGGACTGTTCAACGTTAACTGGAATGTGCAAGGAAAAAGGTCTAAATGTTGATAAATATGTAAATGTAAGCCATATTTAGTATGATCCATTCATTTTTGACATTTGCATCCATTAATTCCTAAAAGCGAAATTGCTGGATTATCACGAAAGTTTCCAATAGCGATAGAATAATAGAACAGAATAAATTTCATTGTCATGAAACCTCAGGGTTTATGAGACACAATGTGGTTGTCATAGAAGAACAAAACAGTCATACACAAATTGCCCTGATAATGACTGAGCATTCTCCATAGTCATTAGCTGGCTTGGAACAATATTTGAAGTATTAATACTAAGACATTGTGTGCCTTTCATTAAGATATTCCTGTTGGCATCAAACTTTTCACAGTGATCAAGAAAATGAACGTCGTCTTCCAATTCATTACAACGATTGCAAAGTCTTTGTTTTGTAGATATATGCAAATATAGTCCTTTTTCTAATTTTAAGTCGCGGGGACATCTTGGATCTGTATGGTGGGTTGTATAGGTGCACGTGAAAAGCGCAAAGTTTTTGTTTTTATATCCTTCATCGTCGAATATCATCTGTGATTGAGAGACATTAAATATAACGACTGAACTGGACTGGGCGAAATCGGGTTGAAAATGCTTGTAATCTTATATATGCTTTAATAAGATATACTTTAATACAATACAATGCAATATGAGACAGACAGACAGACAGTTTAATGTAATTTGTAATGATAATAGCTTTTTTTTTTTCAGCAGCACGGCGTCTGCTCTTGATCTGTTACAATAAAGTTGTGTTCAGCCCCCCCACCCCCACCCCCTCCGTCTCTATCTGTCTCTGTCTCTGTCTGTCTCTGTCTCTCTCAATGTCTCTCCCCCTCTCCCCACCTTTACGCACGCCCTCCATTAGCTGCTTTCACTCTGTCCGCACCACCAGCCAGGCACAAGCAGACAAGTTGGGCGCTGAATTGAAAAACAAAAAAAAAGAAAGAAAGAAAGAAAGAAAGAAAGACTTAAGAGGTCGCACAATGCATACTGCGTCCGATTATCCCGAGACTCGAGGATCACTCCAGACCCACCACCCTCTCCACGCCCCAGTCCCTCCCCCTCCCACCCCCCACCCCCCGAAACACACCCTCCCACCCTCTCTACTTCTCCACCCCTTCACCTTGGTGTGTGTGTGCGTGCGTGTGTGTGTGTGTGTGTGTGTGTGTGTGTGAGAGCGCTGTGGTTCCGTGTGGGGGCTTGCTTTTCAAGCTTGCCTACCAACCATTGTCGATGCTAAGCCGCCGCAGATTATGATTTGGTTTGAATGTGTGTGCATGTCGGCTGTCGTCTGGAGTGCTTGGCTTCGTTTGCATTCCTTTTGTCAATGAATAAAGGCTCGTTTTTCTTTTTCTTTTTTCTTTTTTTCCTTTCCGTTTGGGTGAATTTTTTTTTTCAAATCTTTATTTAAGCTAATGCTTTATGCTGATGCAGATAAAAAGACAAAAGTAAAGGAGAAAGCAGTACAAACAAATTCGAGTCGTACTCAATACACGTTTTTTTAAATTCTGGAGAGGACAGGGTAAACAGACAAGCAGGCGAGGGTAGGGTGGGCAAAGATGGTGTGGTGGGGGGGGGGGGGGGGGGGGGGGGGGGGAACTACCCGAGTCTGTCATGAAAGGTGGCGGTTTGTAGCTTTACATTGCCAAATTTGGTTTATAAAAGACGGTACGATTTCCTTCGGGCTTGTACAGAGTAACATGGTACAAGCGTTCTTGAGGGTTATAAACATAACAATAACAACACAATGTACGAAATCAGCACGTATTCATAATCAAATATCTGGAAAGATCATCTTTTGGGCGAGTCATTTTTAAATGAATTCTTCAAATTCTAAATTTTCGATACTAATATACTCTTCGGTTCTATGTCTATATTTCAGCTTTGAGAAATACTTGCAGTCGGGGATTTACTACCATTCTACACAGAAAGTATTTAAGACTCGTTCTTCTCCCCCCCCCCCCCCCTCTCTCTCTCTCTCTCTCTCTCTCCTCTCTCTCTGGGCTACTTACCTGTCTACCTTTCTACTTGTCTGTCTCGTCTCTCTCTCTCTCTCTCTCTCTCTCTCTCTCTCTCTCTCTCTCTCTCTCTCTCTCTCTCTCTCTTTTCTTTTTCATCGTTTTCTCCTCTCTCTCTCTCTCTCTCTCTCTCTCTCTCTGAACTATTTTGTTTTGTTTTTGGGGAAGAGGTGAGATGGTGTCAGGAAGGTGGAGAGGGATGGGGATGTAGGGGCAGGGGCAGGGGTGTGAGGCAGCAGAGGAGGTCGCCAGTGTGCACTTATGTTTGTACATACTCTTGCTCGCGATCGAACACTTGGTCTCTTGCGAAATCACGAACAACACTAGACAACGTCAGCACACCCCCTCTGATAGGCT
>JADBJO010000200.1:802500-810000 GCA_016801955.1 Conus betulinus
GGAGGGTCCGAGGGAGGGGGGGAAAAGGGGCAGTAAGGGAGGTGTGGGTGCGAGATGTTGCTTTCCATTTACTATCATTATGAACGCAGTACTTGGGGTTCAGTCCATAACCTATTATTTTGCTAACCAGCCGATGACTTTTTATTTGAATAGGATTGATGTTGGACTTTAAGATGAAGCAAAATACAGAATGTATTTTGAACTGACGTTGGACTTTTGACGAAGCAAAATAAGCAATGTGTAAGGCACAATGCAAATTTTATTATTACCACACGAATAATTTCTTTTTTTTTTCTACTTTCTTTTGTTTATTGACTTGTAGACAGAATTTCACGACAGTCCGGTAATGTTATTGTTCAAAATTTGTTGAAAGAACCAGCTGGGCCTACGGTGTGTGTGTGTGTGTGTGTGTGTGTGTGTGTGTGTGTGTGTACACTCTTGTTCGTTATTTTCGAAACACTCAGCATTTCATCAGTTCCACTGACATCTCTTCATTGCATCTTTCTATCTTTCTTGAACGAACATAAAGGGACAAAAATCATTTCCATGGATTTTTTTTTGTTTGTTTTGAAGTGCGCGAGCAATCAACGTGCCTGTCGCGACTCGTCAATTTGGGTTGACATAGGGGGCTGTTCGCCTGTCACGTTAGTTAAGTGGCCAAGATTTGCGTTCAATCTACCGTTTGCTGAGCAATGTTTGCCATTCATTTGCAAAACGTATGCTTGCTTAGACAGGATTTTAAGTGCACGTTCGCTTCAGTGATAATGAACTTCTCTCTCCTTTTTCTTTCGTTTTTTTTTTTTCTTTCTATTCTCTCTTTACATTTCTTTTCATTTCTTTCCTTTGTTTTACTTTTTGTATTTTTGTGTGCGTGCGTGCTTGTGTGTGTGTGTGTGTGCGCGCGCGCGCGCGCGCGCGCGCTCCTCTGTGTGTGTGTGTGTGTGTGTGTGTTGATTTTTGACATTGTTAACTCAAGTGTGAGTGCACAGGATTTGTAGGCGCAATCCAGCGGCAACGAAGACTTTGCCGTTTTTACTGTGTTGATTCTTTTCGGCAAAATGGCGGCGGTAGGCATACGCGCGATTGGACGAGATGTTCGTCGTCTCAGTCAGGTAGCCTAGCAAAGTGATTGACGTGTGCGAGAGAGAGTGAGTGGTTGAGACGTTAGGGCTCAGGTGTTGCTGGTTCGAGCCCCTGTTAGCAGTGGCCAGGTCGGGGAAGCGTGATAGGGAGGGGGGGGGGGGGGGGGGGGGGGGGGGGGGGGGGGGGGGGGGGGGTCGTTGTCCCATTTTTCCACGTGAACAGATCGGGTCGACTGCTAAGGGCCGAACCTCCCCACCTCCCATCCGACTCCATTTCCCATACAGTCCGTCGAATGAGACTATAAACCGAGGTTCTGTGTGTGAACGCACGCATAACATCTTGCACACACGTCAAATCCCATCACCAACTTTCGGAAGAGAAGGCCAGTTTGGTCGTTGGTATGGATGACACGTTACACATAGCATGCACCTTCCCCGAAGATGGAGTATGGCTGCCTTGATGGCGGGAAAAAAAAAAAACCGGTCATACACACAAAACTCCAATCCCTTTGTCGGGTAGATGGGATTAATACTTGCCTATCCATATAGGAAGTATCCGCAGGAGTATCAGCCTGTGTACGCAGAGAAGAAGAAGAAAATCCATGAAATGGGGACCAATAGATCCAGCAAGCATCGGGGTGGTTAGAGGGGAGGGGGAGGTGGGGGTTGGTCGAGCCGTTTCCCTCATCGCCCACTAAAGTGCCGCAGAATCATGGTTGACGTCAGTCTGTCGTGGCGCCCCTATCGGCAGGTGAACGGCGGCCCAGGCAAGGACCAATCACCAGGGAGCTTACAGAGGGCGGCCAATCAAGTAGCGCAATGTGTGTGTGTGTGTGTGTGTGTGTGTGTGTGTGTGTGTACGCACACGCGCACGCGAGTGCGTGTGTGTGTGAGAGAGAGAGAGAGGGGGGGGGGGGGAGAGAGTGAGAGTGTGTTTGTGTATGTATGTGTAATATTTCGCGCATACTGTTGACAGTAGCGCAATGTTTAGCAGTAAGTATAAAACATCTGTAATAAATTAAGCTAGGAGATAGCTTCTTTCTGTTTCTACAAAATGCATCCAGCTAATATAGTCTCTTATTAATTAAGCCTTCCTTTTTTTTTTTTTTTTTTTTTTTTTTTTTTGATCCACTGTAGACTATCTGCTTCATAAACGAGATATTTTTGCCGCCATTATATTGTTTCCACGCGCCGTATATAGTAAGGACCCCACTCCGGTCTTTGGTTGGTTTGGTCATCTCCATGTGCTGAACGTGTCTCAGGCTGGAGCCGACCTTGTACAGAAAGTCGGGACGTCAGCACTTAGGCTTTCATCCACGGGTCAGGCATTTGCTTTGTCCCATCCACAGTTCTGGGTTTGTTCAACCAACTGAGAGAAGCCATCTACCAATTGCGGACTGGTCAGAGGACGTTGTTTTACAGGACGCAGGGACCGGGAGGAGGGGGGGGGGAGATAAGAAGGGGGGGGGGGGGGTGCAGAAGAAAGAGATTACCGCGATATATAATGAGAGAAAAGATTTCTTTTCTTTTCCTCCAGCCGTGTGTTGTTTGTCTGAAGAATGATGTGGATTTTCAAACGGTACAAAGTTGGAGGAGGGGCTAAATCGTTTAAAGTTTGCTTTCCTCCTCCTCCTCTCTCTCTCTCTCTCTCTCTCTCTCTCTCTCTCTCTCTCTTTTAACCATGCAGTTGCTACGTGCCTAGTTGTTTCGCACTAACCGGTAAAAAGCAAACGAAAAGTTTATATCAGCCACCCAGCCAGTCAGTTAACCTTTCAACCAACCTGACAGTAGCCAGTCAACCAGCCGAGCAATCAATCAATCAACCCAGTCAACCATTCAAACAGTCAGTCAGTTTGTTTGTCCACTATAGTCAGTGGATGCTGGCAGAAGTGGCAGCGGCCCTAAGAGCAAGGCTTGCTTCTGTATCGACCGCGGGACACTCCGCAGCCTTGCCCGCTACAAAAGTGACATTGCGGAGATTGCCCATTTTTCCCCCCGCGCACGCTGAATAATAGAAACAACTGCAGGCCAACAGCCCCCCCCCCCACCCCCCACCCCCCCCGCCCCCCTTCCAGCCTCTCTCCACACCACCCCCCCCCCCCCCCCCTCCTCCACCTCATTCAAAAAACAAACAAACGAAAAAGCCTTGGTCGTGTGGACTCGGAGCGGAGGGAGATCGATTCAAGAAAGTGTCGTCTTGTTTACGAAAACGTGCATGCAGGCACGCTCGCTGTACACATGCATACTCTCAAGCTGGCACGTATGCACGCGCACACAGAGGCCTGGATTGAAAGCAGGCACACGAACTTGCGCACACGCACGCACGCATACGCACACACACACATACGCGCGCGCGCGCGCGCACCTACACCCGCATTTCATGCACGTACACACACACGCACGCTCACACACACACACGCGCGCGCGCGCGCATGTGCTCGTGTATATTACATGCACAGAACTAAACCAGCAATTATAAACATTCTGTCGCCATTTACGGTCACATTACCGGCTTCTGCGAGGCATCACACCGACGTCACACATCAGGCCGACACAGGCGCATTATACAAACACAATCCAGTCAATACGTGCGCAACGTACTCAGCACTCGCGCAGGCATACAGCATATACACGCACGAACGCAGGTGTGTGCGCGCGCAGGTACAGGGACCCCTTAACTCTAGATCCGCAGGGTGTAGTGTGATGGTTGGAGACTCCAGGACCCGTGCTGGACGTGGACTGTTTGGGAAAATCCCCACAGCGTTGTCTTAGATCCAGGTAACTGGAGAGCCTTGGTGCCCCGCCGTTTCTGTTTGCTTCGCTGAGTGTCAACAGAAAAAGATATTGGAGAGGGGGAACGGAAGGACAGCGGGTAGCGAGAAGTGGGAGGGTGGGGATAGATAAGGCGCTGGGGTAGAGGTGGGATGGGGGGCCGGGGTCAGGTGAGAAAAGGGGTCGTCGACCTTTCACGCCGGCACGGTGTCGATCACGGCTTGTGTGCGAGTGTGCCTGACAGGATTATGTCCGCTGGTTTCATATTTTGTCATAGCAGTCTTTGGGGCGTTTGTTTTCTTTTTCTTTGTTAGTATGTATATCCAGCTGTGTCTATCCCGTCTGAAGGAATGCTTTCTGTCCATCTGAATAGTGTATTTCTGTTCGGTGGAAATGCCACGAGTCGAACCCAGGATCCCCAGCCCGCAAGTTTGCGAGGCCAAGCACTAAACCACGAGCTGCTAATCTTTCTAATGGGCAAAACGGGGGGGGAACGATTATTACAGAAACAACTCGCTCAAAATGAAGCAGTGAGATCCATCTTGGGAACCACGAAGGATACACCACTTGAAACTATGCGGTACCGGTTTGACCTCCCTTCAATGCAGGCAAGACACAAGCTAGAACAGGTGAAGACATACATCAGAGTACCTGAAAATCCCAAAAAGCCACTTCATGCGGCGGTTCAGGAAACAAAGGCACTCGGCTAAGACGTGGAAAATCATGGATGGGACATGCAGAAGACAGTAAACAGCTTGTGCGCCAGTTAGCAGAAACTCAAAGAAACGAAAGAATGGGGAAAGTATCCAGACCATTTCAAACACCTCTACCGAATTGCCATCGCTCCAGAATTTGGAGGACACCGTCACCAAAGTTAAGTCAGGCTGGGGATTCACAGTGAAGCAAAATGAAAAAAACTGTCCAGGACGGCAGTGGTGCATACAGTCTAACAGCTTCAAGTCTTACAATAGAGGTAGTAGAAGCAGTGACACAAGCACTCCACTGGCTCTCAGTTCAAAACTCGACAAGCCATGATACTGACTCCATGAACATACTTCAAAACATGGAAAGTGGAATGGGAAGGGAAGCCCTTCTTGGCATGAAGTAATGCGCAACCTTCCACTGGAGAGGCTCGAATGGATGTGCTGCCCAGGACATGCAGGAGTTAAAGGAAATGAGAGAGCAGACACACTGGCAGGCAAGGCAACGATAAGAACTGGATTGCACCGTGGCCGATCGATGTGATGAAAAAAAAAAATGTCTAAAGAATCGCCTCAACAAACAAGAGCAGAGCCACTATATTATAGACCATCTTTCAGAGCTTAACATCAAGAGAGGAAGTGGCCGCACATCCAGACTTAAAGGAAGAGCAAGAAACATCACCAACCACACAAATATTGAAATTATCTTAAGGTAAACACTGCGAAAACTCCTAGAGATTAGGGCAGGCTCATATTGGGCCTTTCCAATACCAGACACAAACGATCAAACACACGTCAACTGAGATAAGACTTTGAATCTCACAGGGACGCAAGTGTATACTGTACACGTGTGAGCGCTGGTAGGTGGGCATAGTTGTGTGAAGTGGAGAGTCCATAGATGTGAGTCTATGTGTGAGTGCGCGCGCGTGCGTGCGTGCGCGCGTGTGCGCGTGCGTGCGCGTGCGTGCGTGCGTGCGTGCGTGCGTGCGTGTGTGTGTGTGTGTGTGTGTGTGTGTGTGTGTGTGTGTGTGTGTGTGTGTGTGTTGTTGTCGTCGTCGTCGTTATTGTTCTTGTTACGTGTCATATTCTGAACATTTGTTTCCCACAAGTAATCAAAAGCAAGCGTGCACACGCACACACACATATGCACACGCATACACTTATGCGCTTCAGGTTACGTGTACGCACATGCACGTCCATGCACGCGCACATGCAAACACACGCGTGCACACATATATGCACACACACACACACACACACACACACACACACACACACACACACACACACACACACACACACACACACACACACACACACATATACAGACACACACACATGCACACAAACGCGCGCACACTCTCTCACACACACATGCGTATATGCCCATGAACATACACACATACTTGTGCAGATACGTGCGTATAAGAGCATGCGCAGACAAACCCACAGATCATACACACGCATACATATGGACATCTGCACGCGCGCGCGCGCACGCACGCACGCACGCACGCACGCACACAACATCCACACACACACACACACACACACACATATGCATGGGCCCATGCCCACACAACCATGCACACACATATACATACACGTGTACACTCATTACACACACACATGCAATGAGAATGATGGCACAGCCCATGTTAGGTAGGTACTCAAGGTCTGACAAGCGCGTTGAGCTAATGCGCACATCAGGCATCTGCTAAGTCGTAGCCTTGAGACCCTCTTCTTAAATTCTCCTGTCTTAGTTATTAATTCATTTATCAATTAACTTTAAATCATGCGCAGTGTCGTCTAAAAACTTAGCGGATGTGGTGTAGTATGTATGGACTAGTCCGCGGGCAGTGACACCTCCTTGATGAATTTGAAGCTGTTCGTCTGAAAGGATTGTTTCTGTCCATCTAAACACTTTGTTTCCGTTCGTCTGAAAGGATTGTTGTCTTTCGGTCTCTGAATGCTTTGTTTATGTTCGTCTGAAAGGATTGTTTGTTTCGGTCTAAATACTTTGTTTCTGTTCGTCTGAAAGGATTGTTTCTGTCCATCTAAATACTTTGTTTGTGTTCGTCTGAAAGGATTGTTTGTTTCGGTCTGAATGCTTTGTTTATGTTCGTCTGAAAGGATTGTTTGTTTCGGTCTGAATACTTTGTTTATGTTCGTCTGAAAGGATTGTTTGTTTCGGTCTGAATACTTTTGTTTATGTTCGTCTGAAAGGATTGTTTGTTTCGGTCTGAATACTTTTTTTTCGTTCGTCTGAAAGGATTGTTTCTGGCCGCGCAAGAAAAACGACTGTCTCTGTCCATCTGAAAAAAAAAAAATCGCTTCTATCCCCCTGAAAGGATCGTTTCTGTCCGTTGAATAGTTTGTTTCTGTTTATAAATGGATGGTTTGTTTCTGTTTATAAATGGATCGTTTGTTTCTGTTTATAAATGGATGGTTTCTCTTCTTCTGGAAGGCTGGCTGTCTGAAAGAATTGATAATACCATCTGACAGGTTTATTTTCGTAGAATTAATAATGTCATCTAACAGGATTATTTCCGTAGAATCAATAATGTCATCTAACAGGATTATTTCCGTAAGATCAATAATGTCATCTAACAGGATTGTTTCATAGAATCAACAATGTCCTCTAACAGGATTGTTTCCGTCCATCTGAACAGACTGCTTCTGTCGTTGGGATGTTTTCTGTTAGTCACCTGAGATTGTTTCCAGAGAATTGTTTCTTTTGCTGTCTCACGTCTGCGCTCGCGCACCCTCACGTTTAAAGCACCTGCAAAAAGCGTCATGTGTGAATATGTTGACCCACACAATATTGGAACAACAGACCAACTGCAAGCTGCCCTACCGCATCATGGCATTTTTGTACCCCCAGTTCTTATAGACCAGGGAGTACTTTACAGTGGGAACAAAGACATGCTGTCTGTGTGTGTGTC
>JADBJO010000200.1:817500-827500 GCA_016801955.1 Conus betulinus
TTCACAGGGGAAGAGGGGGAGGGGGAGCACAGAATGTGAGGGATTAGGGGCGGGGAGAGAGAGAGAGAGAGAGAGAGAGAGAGAGAGAGAGAGAGAGAGAGAGAGAGAGAGAGAGAGACAGAGAGACAGAGAGATGGAAAGACAGAGAGACAGACAGACAGCTCAGAGGGACTGACAAAGACGGACACAGGCACAGACAGAGAGATAGTGTGTGTTTGTGTGTGGAAGGTAAGAAGGGGGAGGGGGGGGGGAGGAGGTGATGGCGGGCGATAGGCGGGGTGGGAGTGGTGGGGGTGGGGGGGGGGGGTGGGGAGGGGTAACAAGCACACTACCAGAACAAAACAACAACACGTTAAGGTGGGCAGCGACAGTCACTAACGTGTGCATGTGTGCGTCCCCTCTCCGAACAGATAGTAAACAGTAGTTCCAGCTCCCCATCTTCCAGCTTCGTCTTCATCTGTAACCAGCCAGCCCTTCGCTTTGTGTCGCAGAACCGTCGGAGTCGGACGCACCCGCAGGCGGCGAGGAGTCGGGAGCGGACGGGGGGGGGGAAGGCGGAGGAGGGGGCCGGTCCGGGGGCCGGCGCGGGGGCAAGAGGACCCCCGGGGGTCGTCCCACCAAGCTGCCGGCCTGCAGTCTGCCCGCCAACATGACCCCCACCTTCTACGTCGGGGGAGGCAACGGCGTGGCTCTGTGAGTAGGAGGATACGTGTGTGTGTGTGTTGTGCCACCCCTCCCCGATAGGCTGTGGTATTGCACCGTTTGTATTGTGTCCTACGGTGCTGAAATCTGGCATGGTATACTGCACTGTAATCAGCAGTAGTGTGTTTCATTGTGTTGTACAGTAGTGTGCTGTGTTGGATTGTATTGTACTGCATTGTGTCACGCTGGATTGAATGATATGCCTTGTAAGTGTGTTGATGTGTGTGTGTGTGCTATGTCTGTTTGTTTCCCAGACTTGTGGTGTGATACATATGCCTTTGTAGCACTGGGATCTGAATGTATATTTCTGTAGCTCTGCATCAAGGGGACAAAACACCAGAATCTAAATTAATGCGCTCGGGAGCTCTGCAAGTTAAAAACAAAGCGATGAAAGCTTTTCTCTTTCAAGGAAGGTTCTCTTCCTTAACAAAAAAAAAATAAGAAAGGGAGGGGGGGGGGGGGGGGGGGGGGGGGGGGGGGGGGGGGTACAGACTTATTTGATATCATTCCTAGAAGACAAAGAAACACACACAAAAAGCAAAAGGCAATTTAACAACTGCGATCAGTCTTTAAAAAGGACGTGCAAAACAACGAAGCTAAAGCCATCGAATATTGAAAAGGGTATTTTAAAAGCTAAAAGCACGGAGATCTTAATCTGCGCGCTTTTTAGTTCTGTAAGTAGGAACAGTACATTGGAAACAAACGAATGCAACCTGTGGCACTGCAAGTAGAAACAATGCACAAGAATTTTAATGAAAACTTTTTGTCGAACTGCAAGTAAGGACAAAGCATTGGAATTTTAATGTGTGCGTTACGAAGCACGAGCAGGAATCGAGTACTGGAATCTTAGAGTATGTACTGGAATCTTAGAGTATGCGTGTTCTGTAGCACTACAAGTAGAAATAAAGCTCTGGAGTCTTGATGTATGCGTTCTGTAGCACTACAAGTAGGAATAAAGCTCTGGAGTTTTCATGTATTCGTTTTGTAGTAATACAAATATGAAGAAAACTCTGGAGTCTTGATGTATTCGTCATGTAGCACTACAAGTAGGAATCAAGCTCTGGAGTCTTAATGTATTCGTCATGTAGCACTACCAGTGGGAACAGAGTTCTGGAGTATTAATGTATTCGTCATGTAGCAATGCAAGTAGGAACCAAGTTCTGGAGTCTTAATGTACTTGTCATGTAGCACTACAAGTGGGAATAAAGCTCTGGAGTCTTAACGTATTCGTCATGTAGCACTACAAGTGGGAATAAAGCTCTGGAGTATTAATGTATTCGTCATGTAGCACTACAAGTGGGAATAAAGCTCTGGAGTCTTAATGTATGCGTTCTGTAGTACTAGCAGTAGAAAACAAAGCTCTGGAGTCTTAATGTATTTATCATGTAGCACTATAAGTAGGAATAAAACTCTGGAGTCTTAATGTGTTCGTCATGTAGCACTACAAGTAGGAACAAAGCTCTGGAGTCTTAATGTATTCGCCATTTAGCACTACCAGTAGGAATCGAGAACTGGAAGCTCTGGAGTCGCATTAAATGCGTTCTGTAGCTCTACAAGAAGGAACAGATCGTTAGAACCTTAATGCGGTCTGTGGCACTACATACAAGCAGGAACAAAGTACTAGGATCTTGATGTGTGCGTTCTCTAGTGCAAGTAGGAACAAAGCACACGAATATGAGAGAGACAAATAAGTGTGTGTGTGTGTGTGTGTGTGTGTGTGTGTGTGTGTGTGTGTGTGTGTGTGCGCGCGCGCGCGCGCGCGCGTGCGCGTGCGTGCGTGTGTGTGTGTGTGTGTGTGTGTGAGAGAGAGAGAGAGAGAGAGAGAGAGAGAGAGAGAGAGAGAGAGAGAGAGAGCACAGTTGTACAGTGATTGATACTATTTACTCTACCTACTGTTGCTGTTACAGTTACAGTTTCTGATGTTACGACGACGACGACGAAAACCTATGACAAAGCTCAGACTGATCTGCAGTCTCGCGCAGATAGGAGAAATGAGAGTTTCTTACTCACCCCTTGCCAACCAAAACATTAAAAAAAAAAAAAATAAAAAAAAAAAAAAATACAGACAGTACCAAACTAAAGGGGGAACGAGGGCAGAGAGAGAGAGAGAGAGAGAGAGAGAGAGAGAGAGAGAGAGAGAGAGAGAGAGAGATGATTTAGGAACTCGGAGTTTATTCAGTCTCCTGGAAATAGATACAGATAAACATTTACCATCATTTGTTTTGGGATAAATTAGGGACGAATGTGACAAAGAAACTAAGAGACGAATATGAGTGTGCGTGTGTCTCGCGCGCGCGCGCGCGGGTGTGTGTGTGTGAGAGGGGAGAGAGAGAGAGAGAGAGAGAGAGAGAGAGAGAGAGAGAGAGAGAGAGAGAGTGTGTGTGTGTGTGTGTGTGTGTGTGTGTGTGTGTGTGTGTGTGTGTGTGTGTGATTCAACACAAGACTTTTTTCCGAGTGTGAATGAATGTGAGGCTATGTAAATCCATCATCATTATCGATTCTGAATGACTGTTCGGTGTCCATCGATCATGACATAGCTATTTCAGTCTTTTAAATTCCATGTACAGATAAACGCAAACGTTCGTTTAACCTTCCCGACAAATTTGAGAAATTAATTTGTGGTCACACACATTCACAGCAAATAAACAATAATTTAGCCACATTACCCATTTTCTCACATATGACATACATTCATATAGAGGAATTTGGATTTCAATTTAAACATCTTCTCGGTTCATGAAATCAATGGACAGGGGAATAAAACTTTGTTTAAATCTGACACTTCTGCATTTAACCGATCGATATCTTCGTCCTGACTGAAGAAGGTCATACTGATTTGCAAGAACGTGGGTCTGGTCACACGTAATCTTCTTCGCTTTACAAACAACACGGCACCTGTATAGCTCACTCAGACTTTTTTGTCTCTCACCAACGATTTTTCCTCCCACGTTCACCACTTTCTCAAGCACATTTCTGCTCTTCACAGTCAACCCACCATACCAACACATAAATGAGAAAGTTAGAACAGATTCCAAGAAGCATGAATAAAATGTCCGAAGAATGTCAGTATTCACATGAAATGATCGCAGCTTGCGAAGACAATATAATCTGGTTTGACATTTTTTGTGGACATACTCAACATGGGATTTAAAATTCAGCTTATTATCTATAAAAGTTCCTAAATATTTGTATGATTCAACACGTTCTACTTCAGCACCTTTGATAAAAAGTGGTGGTACAGCTTTTGGATTCTTTCTAAAATCAATCAACATTTCTTTCGTTTTTGTTACATTCAGATCAAGATAGTTATGATCGCACCAGTCAACAAATCTTTGAACCTCCTTGAAGTAAACAGAATCAGAGTTGGAGAGATCCACAAGTGCTGAGTCATCTGAATATTTAATGTACAAAGTTGAATCACTTCCTGAACAATCATTTGTGTACAGAGTAAAAAGCACTGGTGATAAAACAGTACCCTGGGGTGCGCCAGTTGAAATGACTCTGGAAGACGAAACAACACTTTGATATCGAACAGACTGTGTCCTCTGTGTAAGAAAATCAATTATCCAAAGAATGAGCTTGTTACACACATTTATGTTAATGAGTTTCTTTGCCATCAGATGTGGTTGTATGGTGTTGAATGCTGATGAGAAATCAATAAAGAGAATGCGTACAAACAAAGGAGGCAGGTTTTTCGAGGTGTGAAAAAGCATGATGGAGAAGTGTGAGTGTGGCATCATCTGTTGATCTGTTCTGTTGGTATGCGAACTGAAACGGGTCTTGGTACTGTGTAGTATCTTTTAAAACATAACCGAGGACAATTCTTTCAAGACATTTCATTCATTGCAACAGATGTGAGGGCAACTGGTCGGTAATCATTTAAACAGCTTGGGTTGGGTTGCGTTTTTGGGAACAGGACATACAGTGGCATTTTTCCATAAAACAGGAATTATACATTCTCTAAGTGACCAGGTAAACAAAAACGACTGTAAACATAGGAGAGCTGAGAAGCACACACCTTCAACAATTTTCCACAGATATTATCAGGGCCCATTGCCTTTCTCACATTTGAACGTTTGAAAAAAAAAACTGAACATCATTTTCCTCAATCACAACAGAATCACTACACACACACACACACACACACACGCACGCGCGCGCGCGCGCGCGCGCACACACACACACACACACACACACACACACACACACACACACACACACACACACACACACCACGTTAAGGTGGGCCGCGACAGTTACTTAGGTGTGCATGTGTGCGCCCGGCTAAAACAGTAATGGCGGTTCTAGCTCCCCATTTGAAAGCTTTGTCTTCACCCCCAATCCATCATCAATAAATAACCCAACGCCAAGCGAAGTCTGTCTGCTTCATCCGCGTTGGCTTTAGCCAATAACTGACACAATTAAGAAAGGAATTGATGGTGACTGGGTATTGATTCATGTCCGCATGAAATAGATTATCAGGTATGGCTCTGTCTATGCCTAGAAATCGAAAGTTTTTCAGTAGAAAATACGGGAACTTTTTCACAGAATTCAGCTGAGTATCTGATCGTCAACTTTCTGAATCGCATTTGTTGGTAGGTTTTCGGTACTAGTTGTGTATCAAAAAGCTTCAGATAAAAATCTTTATACCTAGGCCTATAATATGATGATTTCCACTAAAGCGCTTTCTTTGCACGACTGGGTAAGTCTTTTCACGTATAGTTGAAAGTTCTGAATATAAATGGACATTGACAGCTGGTCGAGGATTGCCTTTCAAAATCCACAGTTGTCTGACGCCCATATACCAACCAGTTCTAAACACAAATTGGTTTAGTTTTATATCCGCTATTAACTTGTAGATTTAACGGGAGAGACATCTCACATGAGACCATACCGTGGAGTAAGGGGACAGACATCAACGTTTCAGCAACTACAGCGACGTGATCAGCTAATGAAAAGATTCACAGTTCAAAAGTGACTGTAAAACTGTGCCTCCCATAATTTATTTATTTGAGTCCCGGTTCTTCGATAGATAAAGGAAAGAGAACAGGGTGGCTTACCTGTTTTTAAACGCGTGCAAAGCAGCATGTATAGCTGGCAGTTTGGTTCAGGACCTCCCTCTGCCTTTAGTGTTGTAATGCATGCTTTTATACAATAGCAATGTTGAAAGAACCTTCCAGACCAAATCTCTGTTAACCAAAGAACCCTCTAGACTAAATTTCTGTTGACTGTTTTGAACGATTTTTTCTCGGAATCTTTGAAGACAACACTTCACTCTGGATGTCAGCTTTATTGTACCCAGGCTGACAATACAAACCTGCCACTAACTAAGGAGTATCCTTCATTTAAGCTCGGTGTTCATCAGTTATTTTCCATTGCTCACATTTGCCGGCTTCAGTGTTCACAATTCCGTGAAACATCTTACAGTTAACTGTCGCACAGCGAAATATTGCAATCATTTCCAAGGATCGCTTTAACCGTGTGTGTCTTTGGGATGTAAAATGACGTACGCAATCAAGTTTACGGCAGACACCGTTATCACTGAAAATGCATTTGAAAACTTCACATACAAAACAGAAAATGAAAAAAAAAAAGAAAAGAAAAAGGAATTATCTGTGTTGGAGTATCTTCGGAACATCTCTTTATCAGTCTCTCTTGCCGTACAGGTTTTCTTGGATTTTGATTTACGAATACACAGTAGCGCGGCTTTGTTTGACATGAGGATAATAAAACACACACCCGTCTTCACTGTCATTGTCAACATACTGCTCAAACATCACATCTCTGTCATTTTTTAAATCTGAGAGGTGAGAGAGAAGGGGGGGGGGGGGGGGGGCGTACAGCCAGGCTTTCTTTTATTTTTTCCCAAGTGACACCAAGAGCAGGAGCGTTTGCACATGATTTGTGATGTGACACCCGACCCTGAGGGGTCCAGGGCTGAACGAAAGGAGGTCAATCCCTCCTTCAGACTGCCGCGCAGACAGAGAGAGAGAGCACACAGCCACCCACAAAGTCAACATAGCCCACACCATCATAACCCTCCACAGCTGGCCCCTCCAGGTTCCGCCAGGGTCGGGTTCAGCGGACGCTGCTTCTTCCTCCGCGTTCTAACTTTTCTGACTTTTTCTTGTTCGTATTTTCCACATTTGTTTTTATCTCTGTCTGTCTGTCTGTCTGTCTGTCTATCTGTCTGTCTCTCTCTCTCTCTCTCTCTCTCTCTCTCTCTCTCTCTCTCTCTCTCTCTCTCTCTCTCTCTCTCTCTCTCTCTCTCTCTCTCTCTCTCTGGAGTCTTAATGGGTTCATTGTTATGAATCTTTTCAACTTGTTCAGTTAATCGACAAACCTACAAGGGAAACATCCCACATCCAAAACTCTTATTGATCACATTTACACCACGACAAAAAGCAATATAACTGAAGTGTGTTCACCGCTGTATGGTTGTAGTGATCATTTCCCAGTATGCTTCACTTGGTCGAAAAAAGGAGAGTTAAAATTCCGAAGAATGGTCACACGTTTATAAGATACAGGTGCTTACGGAATTTTGATAAAAATAAATTTTTGTTTGATTTGTGTAATTCACATCTTCTCCTAGTCTACCAGTTTACAAATCCAGATGAAGCCTGGGGAAGTTTGGTACCACAATTTTTAAATATTTATGATAAACATGCACCTTTCAAAACCAAGCGTGTTAGAAGCAGCCCTCTGTTACCATGGCTATCAAAAGATGTACAGGACGCTATGAACCAAAGAGATCACCTTTTGTCTGCGGGAACGAAGAAAGAATTTGTTAACCAAAGAAATCATGCTAATTATGTAAAACGAGCAGCTAAGAAAAAGTACTTTCAAGAACTTGTTTCTTCTAATACCAATAGCAGAAACAATTTGGAATGCTATCAATCAGCTGACAAAAAAAAAAAACATCAGTAAAAATACATCTCACGAAGACCTGTGTCCCGAGAAACTTAATGACCATTTTTGTAATATTGCTAAGACAACAATAAAATCAGATAGATCTGCCGAAAACAGTCCTATATTATTAAACGATTTCTGTGATTCAAAAGCCATATCCTCAGACTTTAGACATCCCCTTAATGTCAGTCCATGATGTATATAATGCCCTGATCCGTCTAAAAGAAACATGTGCTCGTGGCTTAGACGGTATTGATGGCAAAACAAAACACAAAAAAAAAAACAACAACAACATCAACATCTATAAAAATTACTCTCTCAAACTTCAAGTCTTCAGGCTTGAAAATTTCAAGTCTGACCCAAGCTGGACACCGAAGATGACATGCATTTAACTGCAGGCTGGCTTGCGAAACTACTTTTACGTCTGTGATTTAAAAAACAAACAAACAAAAAAAAAACAAAAAACAAAAAAAAAAAAAACCCCATCCCATTGTAAACACTTTGAAAAATTAATGATCAACCTTTTGTACAACTGTTGACGATGATGACGACTCTGTGAGGATGCTAGCAATACTACTACTGCTGCTGCTACTTCCAGTTAGGCCCTCTACGGTAACTGTCAATATTGATGGAGGTGTGGCTGATGATGACACTGGTGGTAGTTATTAATGTGGAAGGACTAGTCGTTACACCGCCTGGCAATGATAGTAACAATGCTAGTTCTAATGATCCTGACTGATGATGATGATATTTACATTTTTTATTATTAGTAGTATTGTTATTATTATTATTATCAGGGTGGAAGGACCGTTGCTGGCCCTGGGGTGGAAGCGGACGATGGATAAGTACGACGAGCGCTTCAAACTGAAATGGGTGGAATGCAAAAGCAAGATCAACTACACCGCCTTCAAGGAGGGTGAGTTATCCCCCTTTAAGTGCGTATTCCTGTGTGTGAAGTTTTGGAAACGTAATTCTCGTTTAGACTAGATCTACTCCTGACAATGCCCGGGATTGAAAAAAAAAGTTGCTGCAGTTGTATCATCAAGTTCTTTTGGAATTTCTTTACACAGGGTGGGTGACTTAAACTAGTTTTCGGGCAAATGTAAAGTTGACGCCTCCCATTTTTCTGCGCACGACAGAAAATGTCACTTTGCAGACGACTGCGTTCAGTATCGAGAAATTAAGACTCGGGCAGACCACATCGCCTTGCAAGATGACTTGAAAAAATAGAAGCGTGGGCTTAAGAGTGGGGCATGAGATTCAGTGCCAAGAAATGTTACATCATGAGTGTGTCGACACAGATTTGTGGTCACCGTTCTTCTACCAGCTGGACAACCACATCCAACAGCAAGTGGACTCTTACCCCTATCTTGGAGTTAAAATAAGCAGAAACCTGTCTTGGCCTGCTCACATAGACAAGACCGCCAAGAAAACAAACGCGAGCCTGGGTATGCTTCGTAGGAACTTACGCTTTTGTTCTGAAATCTGCCGCAAAACAGCGTATATGTCTCTTGTCTGGTCCCTTCCAGAGTACAGCTTCACTGTCTGGGACCCAGATACGCAAAGCGAAATTGATACGATAGAAGTCATCCAACACAGAGCAGCCAGATACATAAAGCGAGATTACTGGTCCTGAAACCCAGGTTGTGACACAGCTATGCTACAGGACATTGGCTTCCCTCTGCTGCAGGAAAGATGACAACACCAGCTCACCTTCTTATTTAAGATAATCGAAGGACATCATCCTGGGATAAATACCTGACGCCTGTCAGAAACAAAAGATTTATAAGACCCACAAGAGCGGAAAATCAAGAAAGGAAAAATACAGTGGAGCAATACGCAAGGAACCACCAGCGCTGCTTTAACATCCAGCATACTGCAACACTTCTCTTCAAGAAACAGCTTTTCCCACGAACCCTCAGGTTATGGAACAACCTAGATAACAGTCCATCCACAGCCACAGTCCGGTTGGTCCCGCTGCAGCCCCGGCACAGGAAATTAACAGGGAGCAGTCCGTGTCAAGTCGTCAAGCGGCAACCACCGGAGGAGACACTGCACTGCTGCTGAGTCACTTCGGTGGTGTTCAGTGGCGCCTATTCTGAACCAGCATATGCAGGACACCACTTACTAAGCCTCTTACTGAAGACAATAATTCGTCAGTTTCAAAATGGAGTGACTGAGGGCGGAGAATGAAGCAAACTTTAGAAAGAGAGGGGGATGGGGGGAGTGGAACGATGGGGTTTGTAGGGTAACCCCATCGTTTCACTCCCCCCCACCCACCCCCCTCCTTTTCCTTTCCCGTAATCCCCTCTGTCGTTTCTGTCCGGCGGTCATTTTTTCTTAACACATGGACAGATAAGTCACTCTTTCTTTGTTTGTACTGTCCAAA
>JADBJO010000200.1:830000-847500 GCA_016801955.1 Conus betulinus
ACACACACACACACACACACACACACACACACACACAACATCACAGGAAATTGTAACTGTCCAACAGCGCAATATCATAAAGTGACCAAAACAACTGATGTTACATATTTATTAAATCATACTTCACTTTTTTTTCCCCCCCCTTGAACTCTTGCTCTGTTTGTTTGTTTGTTTTTTTTTTTTTCTTTGTCTCTCTACATCAAGAAGATCAGCTGGAAAAAAAAAAGAGCAACAGATCACTCGCTGTGCAGCTGTGAGAGAAAAGTATTGGACAGGGGCCAGGGTGGTTTCTAGGGTTTTACCGCCCTGGAAAAGACTAAAGTAAAAGCCCAAACACCTGGACTGCCATCACTAGTGGTAGGTAAATGGAAGGCAAAAATATACATGTGCCATGAAGTCAGTGAACCGTGTGAAGTCAGTGACCCATGGTAGATTGAACACCTGTGACTGGTGATTGTGGTGATCTAGCAATAGACGGAAAATGGAAAATGTGCCCAGGTGAGAAAAAACACTTTATTTTACAATGACATGGATGGTAGCATAATTTTGAAAGTGCATCACCTGTAGATATAAGCATGTCTTCCTCTCTGTCTCTCTCAGGTTTTGACATGGTAACAGCCCCCACCCTGCCTTCTCTCATCTCTCCATTCATTGCCAGTCAGCGTGGCTATAAACAGTATGAAACTGAAACACTGTGTGTAGTTGTGGTGTGTGTAATGTGTGTGTGTCTCTCTCTCTCTCTCTCTCTCTCTCTCTCTTCTCTCTCTCTCTCTCTCTCTCTTCTTGCAGTGAGTGTGATCCCCTCCCTCTGTTTCAGGGTTTTTTGTTTGGTTTTCAATTCCAGTGACAGCTTCAGAAATCTGGTCCCCAAGATACAAATATAGTCATAGTGACAGTCAGTGCCTTGCTCCCTTCATTCTCATCAGTGCTTGCCTCTGTCTTCCAGGGGAACAGCTGGTGAACCACATCCCCAACTGCAAGCTGCTGACCAACAAGTTAGGACTGCTGTGCAGTCTGCAGGAGTATGAGCGTGTCACCCTGGCCACAAAGGGCCGACCCCCGCGACTCAAGATGAGTGACTTCACCCCTGAGACCTACAAACTGGATGAAAAGACCGATCGTGCACCTTTCTCAACCTGTACAAAGGTAAGCATCTGATTTGCTTGTTCACTCATGTGGGGGGACTTGTCATTGTTAGAATGCTTTAGACATGGACTGTTTTCATGTAATATGTACTGCAGATCATGTGCTTTAGGAAGCAAGTAACTTTGTTTTCAAGTAGACCTAGCCAGTGTCTTATCTTGATTAGCTTATTGCATAGCGTTTTATAAGGTTGAATCCTGACCAGGTCTTCAGTAGTTATCAGCCACTGATTGGTTTTTCTTTGTGGCTCACTGCTAGGTGTACTGTGATCATTGGAGGGTCAGAGCACATCCATTTTCAGAGAGACATTGTTTAGCTCTAGTTGTCTCCATTGCATGCAGTGACTCTAGAAATTTGGGGCAAAGGGCCAGCAGGATCTTTGACAACACAGTGCCCGCTCTTGAATAGCGGGCTGTAAACAGTCAGATGGGTTACAAAGAGTCAGTTGATTCTGTGACAAGGATCAGTTTGTGTATGGAAACTTTCAGCTCCATTATACTTCCTTGGTGACCTGAGATCGTGGATAACTTGAATGAAAGGAAGTAAAAACTCTGTAGTGGGACATTCGGTGAACAGTCCATGCACCTGGAGGCAGGCATCAGTCACACTCCTGAATGTAAATGTGTAGATGGGGGCAGAAATAATTTGTCATGGAAGTTGGTGTGAGTCACCAGCGAAGGCGGGTAAGTAGTCCCTCTCTCCACTAATAATTCATCATGTTGATCATCATCAGCCGGAACTGATGATCACATTTTGCTTGAGAGATAGGCTGTCATGTTGTGACAGCTCTGAACATGCTGTGATGGGACTGATCTGATGAATTCTGAGCAGGCTTGATCATGCTTGTCAGCCTTCAGACTTGGGGGGTGGGCCTGTCACAATGGCACTCTAAATATCTCTGCTCAGTTATTGAGGAGGAGGAAGACATGGATGATTGTTGTGAATGTGCAGAGGGTGAAATCTGGATCTGTAAGCCGGTGGGAATGAACCAGGGCAAGGGAATCTTCCTGCTGCGCAGCCGGGAAGAAATCGACACTCATTTAGCAGAACGTGACGCAAAGCGGGAAATCAACAAACACTCCACTCGTCCACCAATGATACGCATTGTACAGCGGTAATGACCAGATTTGAATTTTCTGCCGTCTGTATAAGGAGGACCATAACCTTTGTAATTTGAACTCTTGTCTTTTTTAAAGGGAATATTTACCCTGTTTGACACACACACACACACACACACACACACACACACACACACACACACACACACACACACACACACACACACACACACACACACACACACACACACACACACACACACGCATATATATATATATATATATGTATATATATATATATATATATATATATATATATATATATATATATATATATATATTATCCCATGTGGAAAAATTTATCCGGGTGGAAAAGGTGAAAAACTAGTATGTCTGTCAGACACCAAGACGCCTAAATCCAAGGGTAGTTGCTTAGGAACATACTGTGTATTAATGCTTCAGCAACCACAGTACTTTTTCTTTAGAGGAGGAGGGTGGGGAGGGGAACCTCACATTTGCATGTCAAGAAGCGTATTGCTTAATGAATGACATTTTAATTACTTTTGCAGTGATAACGGTTTGTATCTGCATGATATAGTTCAATGAATTACAAGTTTTTATAAGTTTGTGTATTTTTTCATAATTCCAGTAGCAAAAGACATTTGCCAATAATCTTCACTTACTTAGATTTGTGTGGATTACAAGATGCACTCTTGGAAGGTGGGATGGGTACTCAGCCATCAGCATCGTGAAGTCGAATTGATGGCATGGGTAGAATGTAGGTTTATAAATGCTCATAAATGTAATATCACCATACATATTACCACGTGTGCAGATACATCTCGACCCCCTTTTGCTAGAAGGACGCAAGTTTGACATCCGTTCCTACATGTTGATCGCGAGCACTGTGCCGTACTTGGTGCTGTTCCACCAGGGATACATCCGTCTGTCCTGCCTCAAGTACGACGGCAATGACACCAACCTCACCACCCATCTCACAAACCAGGTGAGCAGAGCCTTCAGTTCTCTGTCGGTGTGAACACCGGCTGCAGTGGTTGTAGCAATAGTGGTGGTTGTAATAGTAATGTAGAGGAGTCTTTGTCATTGCAGACATAGCACAGAGAACAGACTGAAGAGTATAGATTACAGTTGCAAATTTGAAGATCATCTTGGAACAATGAGTATAAGAGGCAGGACCATCCACTAACTTACATTCTGCTGCTGACATAGATGGCTTGTCTGGATAGGGAAAAAACTGACAAGCAGTGAAGCACCTGCACTAAACACCCACAGAGTATGGTATGGAAATCACAGCAGAAAAGAGCAAATAGATGACAAACAACACCAAAAATGTGAAAAAGGACATTTGCTTGATTAAGTGGTCAAACACTGAAGCAGCTCGAATTACCTGGGATTAATGAAGGGTCCAGCCCACAGGTCCTCTGTAGAATGGTTCCACTTCAATCATCAACATCGCTTTCAAAACTCAAGACCACAAAAAACATCTCTCATTTCCAAAAGGATGAACACACTAGTGATAACAGCCTTGCTCAGTGCTTGTGAAGTGTGGACCCTGACAGCAAATGTACAAAGAAGAATCCAGGCATTTGAAAAGAGAAGCTACCGTAAAATCCTATGGTAATTCAACAGAGACCATGCCACCAGTGAAGTACAGTGAAGAATCAAGGCAGCTATTGACCCCCTAAAGACCCACTGACAACTGTGAAGAAATGAAAACTGAAATTGCATGGTCACATCTCTGGATCATCCTGCCTTACAAAAGCCATCTTGTAGGGTATTGTACCAGGAAACAAGAGGGACAGAGAGAGAAAGAGGTGTGAGGACAACTTCCATGAATGGACAGGTCTGATCCTTACCTATTCCCTAAGAACGGCAGAGAATAAAGGAGGATGGAGGAGGATTGTCTTTTCAAATGGTGGCACAGGAACTGTCGGGTAAAGTGGCTTGCAACGTGTCTATATATATGTGTGTGTGTGTGTGTTGAGATGAGATGATTGTTTTTTATAACTAGACATGCCTACAGTCAGAACAAAAGTGTATGTTTGACAGAAGCGTGGTCTGTGTGTGTGTGGCTTTCCCACTTGTTTGCTGTTATTTGGTTTTGTTGTTCTTTGTTTTAATTTTTCACATGTAATTAATTTATGATCTGGTAAGTGGCTGCACTGCTGATATCTACATGTACAAAAATAATCGTCATGGAATGTGTTTGATTCAGCACAAGGCAGCTGGCTAGATGTGTGCAACATAGCATATGCTGTGTAGATTGTCTCCATGCACCATAAATCCTATGTATTTCTCTACAGCATGGCAGAGTTACTATCAGATGGTAGAGGCATTTCCTTCACAAAGAACATTTAAAAGATCAACAGTAACCTTTGATTGGACTCCTCAAACATTAAATTCACAACACAACCTGCACATTTTGAACCCAAATCATGATTTATCATTGGCCCAGGGGAGACAATTTGCAGTCATTATTGTGGCATTAGCTGAGAATTGGAGATTGTTCAGATAAAATCATGCTTGGATGGTTTATTCATTTAAAGGCCACTGTTTTGATAAAGTGGGTGTATTGTACACATTATAGAAAATCTACAGATAGTTTTGCGCAAAATTAGTACATTAAAGAAAACCTTAAAACAACAGGATGATGTAATGAAGAAGGCAAATCTAACTGATAATATGTTCCTCACAGTGCTTTACCTTCTGAGAGTCAGCAAATGGTTCATCAAAGCTGCTAAAGATAATTGCAGTACTCCAGTGGTATAGCATTATTACTGAAAGGGGTAAGAGAAGGGATTGAAAAATTGTGCGGAAAATCGTGCACGCGCCTTTTTTCGTTAAAATATGTGTGCACAATGCTTCTGATTTCTCTGGAACAAAAATTGTTCTTTGATGTTGACAGTCATGTGAGAGTGTGAAGAGCTAGCAGTTCATCCATAATGCAATCCTTAACACTGCTTTTTTGTGTGTGTATGTGGGGGTTTTTTTTTTGTTTGTGTTTTTTTTTGTAAGCTTTCAGTCAGCTTTGACCAATCTGGCTGCATTATATTTTGTTGTTTGCAAGAAGCAGTGACCATTCATAAATCCCAAAACTCCACCCTCAACGCACCTTTTTTGTTGCCCTCCCCCTTCTCCCCCTGACCCCTCGTATATCTGGAAGAAAATAAAGAAAACAATATTTGGAAATAAATTTCAGAGGAGGAAAAAAGAGTAATACAGTCAGTGTAGCCAGCCTGTAACAAACTGCAGAGGAAAAAAAGCGGTTTTCTGAATAATGAAAAGCAAGTCTTGAAAGGGAGAGTGTCAGGTGGAAGGTAAGTCTAGTATAGACATACACAAAGTGTTCTAGAACAGCAAGTTTTGAAAGGTGGGAGGGTCGTCAGTAGGAGGTCAGTCTGATTTAGACAAAGGCTATTTAGACCCAGGACAAAAAATATCTTAAACATTAACCATTGCTTAGGCAACAGTACTGATGTACTCAAAATGGTTAAACGCCCAAACCATGCAAACGAATAATAATGATAAATTTGTAGTTGCTAAAGAAAATATTTCTTTATAATATTTTGAATTTTTTAAGTTTTTGGGCTCAATCTGATTTGACTTTTTATATTCAAACAAGAAGTTACATTTAAAAAGCAAAAATAAGTAATCTCTGAGTTTTTTAGAGCATCATAATAAGTCTAAAGGTGCATAATGATAAAAGGAATGTAATTTGTTGCAAAATATTTTTGTTATATCCATGGAAAGGTTTTCACACTTGTAACAAGTTTTCTAGATGTTAAAGAATTGAAATGAAGAACCCAGAAGGTCGTTATTGGGAGAGCAGTGGTCAGTTATCAAGAAGGTCGTTATCGAGAGCAGTTGTCGTTAGGTTATTGGGAGAGCAGTGGTCATTATCGAGAAGGTCATTAGTGGGAGGGCAGTAGTCTTTATTGAGAAGGTCGTTTTTGTGAGAGCAGTAGTCTTTATCCAGAAGGTCATTATTGGGTGGAAAGGCCTTTTTTTGTTGTTTTTTTTTTTTTTGTAATCCAGAAGGTCTTCAGTGGGAGGGAAGGGTCTTTATTCAGAAGGCATTTTTTTTGGAGGGAAGGAGTCTTTATTGGGAGGTACGGAGTCTGTAGTTGAGGAAGGCGGTTGTGTTATTAGGTGGTTATTTTACACTCAGTAAATGTGTGTGTGTGTGTGTGTGTGTGTCAGTCTGTGCAGCTTAATGATCCAGTCTACAGACAGTTGCTGAGTGAAAGGGCCAGACAGTAAAGAGGTGTTGACAGAATGGTCCTCGTTGAGCATGCTTGAGATTGCTTCATGCTTCCTTCAGTTATGAAATAGTGTTTGCACAAATGCTTTGTTTTTGTCAGTTTTCAGTGTCAGTTTACTTCTTTTTTTTTTTTTTTTTTTTTGCCTGTTTGACTTTATTTCATGTTTGATTTAATTTCCTTTGTTTTGATCATTGTATATACTGTTCCATTCTTTCACTGGGTATGGGAGAATGACTGTGAAGTCTATATTTTAAAAGTCACCTATACAATATACAATGGAAAATGGTTGTGTTACAGAATGACACTCACAAGTGTATGTGTGACATTACTTTTTGCTTTGATCAAATGGATGTTTTTCGGTTTTATTTTCCTTCTGCTTTGAGTGATCATATTGTTAAGATGTCACCTTTTCTTTTTTGAATAAATACATTTAACAGTAACTGCGAAGGAACATGTTTTGTAAACAAAGTAAAAGAGACAAGTTGTACATTGCTAGGATCAAAACGTAATATCTGTTTATTGCCATATTCTCTACAGTGACAACCAGTTGGGGTGTATGTTTCTCTTTCTTGCATACATGTATCAAAATTTCTCAGTATATCATCAGCAATGCAGCTTATTGATATGATAGTATTGTACCGTAATTTGCTTTTCATCAGCCTGATGGGGATGTTCAGTGGTTAAATAGACTTGTTAGTCACTTTTTCATTATCGTTTACTTGAATGATGATTTACTACGAGGGTTTGAGCTAGATTTACATGAATTGTGTTATATGTTTTATACACAGAAGATGGTTGCCAGCACTGCAGTTGATTACTTACAGACAGACATCATCATCTATTGGCAGCAAACACAGTTGCACCTTTATACGTACACACACACGCAAGTGCATGTACACACATACAAAGACACATGTAAATATGAAAGCACTCGCTTCAACACATGTACACATGCACATAAACTCTTGCTCATGCCATGCACTACATATATCTGCATGCGTGCTCACATACATGCACACACACACACATACACACATATGCACATGCGCTCACACACACCATGTATCACACACACACACACACACACACACACACACACACACACACACACACACACACACACACACACATATATATATATATATATATGTAGAGTGCTGTTGTCATAATCAAACACCCATACAAGCAAACATGCAAGAAATAAAAACAAACAGCATAATCATGCCTCATGCCTCCCCCCCCCCCCCTGTTTTCTCACACACACACACACACACACACACACACACACACACACACACACACACACACACACACGCACCACTCTGATAACCTGTGGTTGGCATGGCAGTACGTGCAGAAGAAAGACCCCAATTACAAGGAGGTGAAGGAGGACACTGCATGGAACATGGAGAAGTTCAATGACTACATCAACACGCACTACGCTGCTGAGAAGGGCATTGAAGAAGACTGGGCGTTCAACACCATGACGGTATGTTCCTCTGCATATTGAAGAGGGTGACGTAGTCACTGGTCTCTGTGGCTGTTGTCTTTACTTGCGTCCTTGGTGATGTACTCCAGATATTGGCTTCAGGTTGAGGTGCAAGTTTCTCTTCATATTACGTACATCAACAAATATGTGAGTGTATGCTTGTGTGTGTGCACGCATATAGGTGTGTGTGTGTTAGAGTGTGTGTTTGTATGCTGGAGAGTGGGTATAATTCAGAACATTCTGCTGCCTGACATTTTTTGTAGGTAAACATTAATGATCCAGTGTGTGTAAGTGTGTACAAAAGAATGCACGTCAGAGTATGTATGTATTTGTGTGCTCAAGAGTTTAAAGAAAACTGTTTTTTTCAAAGGTACATATGTAAAATGTTATCAGAGATAAAGACTTTGACTTAAGATCTGAAAAATAAGAATCACTCATTAATTATAATAAATAAATCGAGAACAGAAATGTTTTCTTTTGGTACTTTGTCATCAGCAGAAAAAAGTGACATCAGCTGAAGGGGACTGGAGCTGTTTGTGATGTCAGCATAATAAATGAAATTATGTGAAGTTTCACTGGATCTGTTTGTAATGTTACCAGAAAAAATACAATGATGGTAGGTAGAGCTGAACTTCTTGTGATGTCACCAGTTCGTGATGTCACCAGATGAAATGAAGTGACTTTAAAGTTATTAGTGGACCTTTTGTGATGTTAACAATTGCAGTGATATTAAGTATTGACAGACCTTTTAGCAATAACAGCACAAGAAATAAACTGATGGTAAATTACTGGTATATATGTTTGTGATATCATCATAAGAAGTAAAAAGCATGTCAAGTGTTTGTTAGACCTGTTTTTGATGTCACCATAAGCAGTGAAATAATGTTAAGTATCGACAGACCTATGTGTGGAGTCAGTACAAGAAATAAACTGATGTTAGATTACCAGTGAACATGTTTGTGATGTGATCATAAGAAGTAAAAAGCACTTCAAGTTAATGTTGAACTTGTTTGTGATGTGTCCAGAAACAAATGCAGAGGATAATGCTGCACTGTTTCAACAGTGTCAAACACAAACTGCAGTGTAAGATTGGCTATTTTGACCTCTACGGCCTCGACTTCATGATTGACACAGACATGAAGGTTAGTCCCTCAGTCTCTCTTATTTGAAGAGAGAAGATTCTCTCTCTCTCTCTCTCTCTCTCTCTCTCTCTCTCTCTCTCTCTCTGTCTCTCTCTCAGCAAGGTTTGCAGGCCTTTTACAATGACTTGTAAACCCAAAGAAGGAAAAAAATCAAATTGTGAGTTTTTCAAAAATCATTAAATGCATTTTCAGGCACACTGTTGTCCATGCCAAACACAAATTCCACACACAAAACAATGATGTTTTTACTCTCATACTTTCATTTATTTTCTTTTGATGTAACAATGACTGCTAATAAAACCATGAAGCCAATGAAAGAATGTCTATGCATTGTTTTCCATTGATGATTGTGGCTGGGTATCACAACAGTCAAGTTTTGTGTCTTGGCTGTAAAGACTGAGATGACTTCACGGCTGGTGACAATTATCCCAAAAGGCTTGGCAGAACGTTTCCTTTATGTCTGAAGTCAGTCAGGATTTGGTTCCCCCATCCTGCATATTAAGGAAGAAACCAAAAACCCCAAAATTCAGCCTTGTACTTTTCTCTGTTTGATTATGATTGTCTGTTTCCCACATCTTCCCCATGAAGGAAGAAAGCTAAACGCCCAAATCTATGGTCTTTTACTTTTCTCTGTTTGATTGTTATTGTGTAGTGACAGACATTTGAATCAGAGGCTATGTATAATATGCTGATGATGAGAGAGTGTTGTTGGTTGGTTGCCAGGTGTGGCTGATTGAGGTCAACGTGAACCCTGCCCTGCACATCAACTGTGAGGCCCTGAAGGAGGTCATCCCCGGCATGGTGGAGGAGACATTGCGTGAGAACACTTCTCTTCACTTCACTCCCATTACCTCCTCTGTAGGGAACAGCCATCCCTGTTATAGACACAGGCTGTCTTTTTGGACTCACACACAAACATGCGTACATGCAGGCACACAATCAGGCACACATGTAGGCATGCATGCGCTCACATGCACGTACACACACACACATACACGCACGCACGCACGCACGCACACACACATACTCACACGCGCACACACACACACACACACACCGTTTTTTTTCCAGTTTCATTGATGATTTTTTTTTTTTTTTTTTTTTCTGTCCCAACTTCTGCGCCACCTCAGAGGCAGTGCACCCACGCCGCTCATTCCGACACCGCGTCCACAGCCACAGCCCGGCTGGTCCCGCCACAGCCCCAGCACCGGCAATCCATAGGGAGCAGTCAATGTGTCAGTCGTCAAGAGGCAACCCACCGGAGGAGACACTGCACTGCTGCCGAGTCACTTCGGTGGTGTTCAGTGGCGCCTGTTCTGATCAAACATATGCAGGACACCACCTACTAAGCCCCCTACTGACGACAATAATTGCTTAGTCGCGGAGCCGGCGTGAGTGAGCTCTCCCTCCGGCGGGCGCCACCACGTCCGTCCAACGACAGCCCCGATGGACCCCCCGATATACGGTGACCCCGATGGAACCAAACCAAGGCCACAGACGTGGAGAGGACATCGAAATTGAGGTCACCATGAGAGCAGGGCATGAAGGGCCACAGAACCTGAGACATTTTTTTTTTTAATGCTGATCGATGAGAATGAGGGATGATTAAGATGATGCTACGGATTTCCATTTCGGTCTGAGACTACATGACAGGGCTGTACTCTACGCTTCCTTTCATAATATATCCCGGCGTCAACCAGGCCCGAGAGATACAGGCACCTGCAGTGTTGGTCAGGAAATTTGAGCAACACTCTCAGAAACGCATCCATTAAGTGGATGAAACTCGACTGTGTGGTCCCAGTCTTCCCAACTGAGTCCGTCCGCAGTTAACTCAACTCTGGGTAGGAGCCGGTCGGGGCAGAAAAACCCACATGACTGATGGGATTCAAACCCACGACCTCCCAGCGGGGGAGTCCGCGACGCTAACCACTTCGCCACGGCGGCTGGTAGTTTCATTGATGATTGTGAAGTAAATGAAACCCCAAAGTATACGTATGTATACGTTTCCATTTTCACTTAAGATAATGTTGTAATGTGACTTTGTCTTCCTTCCCTTTCTTTGATGCAAATCCTGGAGTTCAGTGCATAACTGGCACCATACATTCAACTTTGGGAAAGTAAAGTAAATTAGAAGACCACTTCAGGGGGGTCTGCAGCAAACACAATGACGTCTACAGAGATCGTTTGAAAGGATGGAAACAACTTGCCTCACAGAGCAACTGTAGGGACCCTGTAGTTAACAACCATCACACATACAGGTGACAGAAGCTGAAGAGCCCATGGTGAGTAGATGCGTAAATGCTTTAAAATATTTTTAGGTTGAAACAGCTATGAAAATATTGAGGAGTGCTTCAGCTGTTAGCATGTTGAGATGGCTCTGTCCACAGATGTGGCAGTGTTGAGATGCCTCTATCCACAGATAGGGCAATGTTAAGATTCCTCTGTCCACAGATGTGGGCAATGTTGAGGTTCCTCTGTCCACAAATGTGGCAATGTTGAGATGCCTCTGTCCACAGATGTGGCAATGTTGAGATGCCTCTGTCCACAGATGTGGCCATCGAGTGCTTTGAGAAAAGTCGGAAGAAACCAGCCGCTGTTGCCCCCGTCCAGTCACTGAAGGGATTCCAGGTTCTGCACAGTGGCACTCCCCTCTTTCAACATAGCCCCCAGGCAGACCCGCAGTGTTTCCCCAGCCAAGGGGGAGAACCCTGAGCGAGTGAGAGTGGCCCAGACGGCTCACGCTCACGGCCGACACCAGTCGCCACCCCGTGCTCTGCCCCGCATGAGTGTGTCAACCACCCAAGTACAGGTCAGTGTTGTTGATGGCATGCTTGAATGAGACAGAGAAACAAACTCAGGGAAGCTCTGTAATGGGGCAGACAGAGAACCAAAATGTCAAAATTAGGGCTGTTGCATCAAAAGTTTTGACGAAGTGTCACCAAAAAATGACGAGTCATATTTCTAAAACTTGAAAGTCTTTTGTTGGTTGTTTTTGTTTTTTTTTTTTTTTTTTTTTTTCAATAAAAGAACAAAAATGTCCTTGATACTGTCGGTGAAAAGTGGAATTGTGACCTTTGAGACCTATCTTGATGGAAGGTAACAGTGTCTTTTAAGTAAAGAGCATTGTGCTCTGGTTTTCAGTTTTACCCTTTTTGTGTCTGATTCCAGTATATTATGAAAAAGAATGTAACAATTAGAAGAACCGTTGTTTGTGGTATATAGAGAAGTTAATGATCTGATGAGTTCTATCCACCCCCCCTACCCCCACCCCAAAACAGGTCAAACAGAAAAGTGGGTGAAGGAATATAAATCAGTTCACAAAGGGAAAAAAATTTGAGAGTCGACAGAAGGGGAAACTGGGTCTTGAACCACCAAACTCTTTGTGGACTGAATTGCCTGTATCTTTTGAAGAAGATGGGATGTCATACTTTAATTGAAAAGTTTTAGCCTGTTCTTGTGTGTCCACCAAATACAGGATATAGTGTGGCCTTGATTGAAAGGCCGTGCATAGAGAGCAGATAGTGATATGAGACTTATTTCAGACTCCATACTCAAATCTACAGGTGTGAGTACTAAAATTTGTCCAGCAAAGATGTTGGCTTGCAGCCGCTGTGGGAGGCAGATAAGCCATCCCCATAATATTACTCATATTAACATTCCTTCCAAGACCTTCATGAGATGTGTTTGCTACAAACAGTACTATTACTGTGTCTAAAGTATAAAAAGAAAAAAGAAAGAAAAAATTGACAATTTTAGAGGTACATATTTCCATCTAACCCACAATCTGTCTTGAAAACTACAAGATTAGTTAAACTGCTTTGTCAGACTGTTCTAAGAATTATGTTGGAGAGCTGAAAATCAAACTGTTAACGAGTCCAGACAGGCACCTAATGAACATTTGAAGACTTGAACAGCGTCAGCTCAATGCAGTCTAACAAAGTGGCTGAAGTTCTGACAAAGTGTGTGACGTTATACTGCAGCAGGAATTTCAGAATCTAAGACACATTGAGTAAAGTGCCTGAGTTTGGAATTTGTCTTCATCTGTATTGAGAAATTGCATTTTGAGCTCACTCTTTTAGTATGGCAGCATGAAAACTTCTATAATTTCTTTTCTCTTTTTTTTTTTTTTTTTTTTTTGGCTGTCCTAACCTCTATGCCACCTCAGAGGCAGTGTGCCCATGCTGCTCATTCTGACACCCTGTCCACAGCCACAGCCCAGTCGGCCCCGCCGCAGCCCTGGCACCTGCCATCCACAGGGAGCAGTCAGTGTCAAGTTGTCAAGAGGCAACCTACCGGAGGAGATACTGCACTGCTGCCGAGTCACTTCGGTGGTGTTCAGTGGCACCTGTTCTGATCTAACATAAGCAGGACACCACCTGCTAAGCCCCCTACTGAGGACAATAATTGCTTAGTCACGGAGCAGGCGTGAGTGAGCTCTCTCCTCCGGAGGGACTCGTCGATACCGGTGACCTCGATGCAACCAGACCAAGGCCACAGACGTGGAGAGGACATCGAAATTTATGTCACCATGAGAGCAGGGCATGAAGGGCCACAGAATTTGAGACTTTTTTTTTTTTATGCTGATCGATGAGAATTAGGATGATTAAGATGATGCTACGGATTTCAATTTCCGTCTAAGACTAGACTACATGACAGGGTTGTACTGTACGCTTCCTTTCATAATGTAGCCCGGCGTCACCCAGACCCGAGAGATACAGGCACCTGCAGTGTTGGTCAGGAAATTTGAGCAACACTCTCAGAAACGCATCCATTAAGTGGGATGAAACTCAACTGTGTGGTCCCAGTCTTCCCAGCTGAGTCTGCAGCAAACTCAACTCTGGGTAGGAGCCGGTCGGGGCAGAAAAACCCACATGACTCTGATGGGATTCGAACCCACGACCTCCCAGCAGGGAGTCCGCGACGCTAACCACTTCACCACAGCGGCTAGTAACTTCTCATAATTTCATTTATAGCCAGGTAGAAGCGCCTTTAAAATGTATGTGATTCAGTTTATAGACAGAACAGAAATGTTACAAACAAATGATGAAGCCACATAAAAGCAGCGTTTGAAATATCTTTAATTTAGTGTATAACTAGATAGAAGTGCTCTAAAGAATGGTAGAGCTGGATAGAAAAAGTTTTAAAATGTCTACAATTTAGAGTACAGCCAGAGAGAAATGTTATGAATGAATGGTAAATAAAGCCAGGTAGAAGCAGCCGTCAATTGTCCGTATTTTAGTTTATAGTCAGATATAGAAATGTTGCAAGTGAATGATGAAATTTTATGTGGAGGAGTTATAATGACAGCACTTCTTTTGAAATGATTAGAGTACAATGATCATGATATATACTCATCAAAACTTAATATTAATCTGACATGAAAGAAACATTTTGGGGGGGGGGGGGGGGGGTCCTTTTTTTTTTTCTAATACTTAAAATATTCAGAAAAAAAAAAGAGAAGCTAGAGATAAGACATGGTCAGATGTGTCATATTGCTTTGCTTTCATTCTCCTGTCTTGAAAAAGGGGAGAATGCATCAAACCAACCAAAGGTGAGGCTGGTTCTCTGTAATTGTGTGCACGCATTTGTGTGCATGTGTGTGTGCGTGTACGCGTGTGTGTGTGTGTGTGTGTGTGTGTGATATGAAGAAGAGCATGTGTTCGTGTTGTAGTAGGAGTGTGTTTGACTGTGGATGATGAACAAAATGTAGCATGGGGATTTCTCAGCTTTTTTTTTTTTTTTTTTTTGGACACTCTTGCACCACACTTGTTCACAAAAGCTGAACAATGACAAATTCTAAATACTGTGCTTCTCTTTTGATGGATTCAAGATCCCATACAAAGTTCACTCTGTGGAAGAAATGGAGGAATGGCAAGGAATATGTGTACATTGATGTATATCTTTCAGACTGCAATCAAAAATACTTTGGTGAAATGTGAAGGCAGGCAGGGTGCTGTCCATGAGTCATTCAGACTGTCAGAAATAGATACTTACTGAACCAGTTGCCCAGTCACAATGGTTAGTGTTAAGCTCTGACATCTGAAAAATTGTGGTTCCAGGTCCCGCATGAAAGGCTTTTATCAATTTGAAATTTTCAGGCCAAGCTGGACACGAACAGTTGAGTCTCATTGGGTCTAAGGATGTTAGAATTGCTCAGATTTCTTGACCAATATTTTGGGTGTTTGTATCATCCTGGTTGATGCTAAAATGTTGTTATCAAGAGAACCTTTTCATATGATCTTAGACCAGTTAAAACTTTGGTCATATTATGTTCAATGTTTTTTGTTCATCATGAAAAGTCTTCATGATGCGGTGGCCCTGTTAAGCCCTGTTCTCATGGCGATGTCAGCACTTAGGTTTCATCTCACCATCTGCTGCCTGCCATGAGTTCTGGCATGTTCAGGGGGGACTAGTGTTGTTCAGACATGGCGCACCCCATCCCTGAGGGAATGCTCTGTGGCTCAGTCACAGAGTGGATGTTGTCACCAGGGAGGTTGGTGGAACATGTTCTGCATTTTAAGCAGACAAAGTAATGCAGCACCAGAACAGTGTCTTCTCTGGTGGATGACTCCATGACCATTTGATATAGAAAATTCCTTGCAGCCTGCTGTTGGTGAACTGCAGCGGATGAGTCTGTGTGCGCGTCGTGGAGCACTGGACTAGGCAGTGTGCCTAGAGGAGGGCACCAGCAGTGAGCAGGAAAGAGAGGAGGAGAACAGTGTGAACTAGGAATAGTCAGGGCCTAGCACTTGCATACAACCTTCAGACATGTTCCTAGTGTGTATGGGCAATGAGTAGTGATGTGTCAGGTAGGTAGTCTACATTATTCTGTATCCTGTGTGTTACTGTGTCAGTGTTGGAAGAAAGAACAGATGGTGTGCAGACTTTGACTGTTGGTGACACTAATAAATCTTTTATGAACAAAATGCATTGTTCTTAGTTTTAACGATACTAACACACTGAAATACTAACATGAACTGTCTCAGTGATAAATCTATGGGCAAGGGCTTTTGTTTTATTTTAAATCCATCTGCTTAGTCAACTAGAAGGTTTTAGGTAATCATGTTCAGTGTAACTGAAGTGCAGAGTAGGGAAAAATGAATTCATTTTAAGATTGTGTAAATTGAAATGTGTATTGAGAAAGGCAAGTGTGTAATCGGTCCTCTTATGGAGAAAAAAGAATTTGGGGTAGGGAAAGCATCTGAATGTCAAAAATGTCAAAGCAGAAAACACCATTCCCCTGCCCTAAAAAGATTTTCCCTTTCATGACTGAAAAAGATGTCAGCAGATTTAAAAAGCACAATAGTCATTGAAGTTCATCTCTCTAATTATGCAATTCCTTGGCTTGGGATTATTCAGATTTCAATCAGGTTTTTTGAAGAAAGCAACGAGAATTGTCCTGAGCAGTGCTAGGAAGATGAAGCAGATTTCTCAGATTAATGGGCACCTGCTTTGATCACCAACCTGACATGAGCACACGGGCACTGACGGACAGCATAATTTGCACAGGCGGAGTTGCTATATTCTGATGCGCTGGTGGCCTATTTGATTCAGGGGGATCATAGATCGACCGTTAAGGCCACGAAGCCGTACAGCGTTTTAAACATCAAACTTATGGGCCTTGTGGTGCGAGAGAGGATTGTTTTAAAGTGAGTCCCACCACCTGGTTTGCATTTTCCACTTCTTGACACCATTTACGTGTGTGTGTGTGAAATTTGTTTTTAAATTATATATTGATGCATATTGTATCTTGTATTATTCATCCAGCTTTTCCAAATTTTTTGTTTTATTGATTTGTTTATTTCATTTCTTTATTTATATCATATCCTTTCTTACTAATCCACTCCACAGTTCATTAAAGTGCACATGTCGAATAAAACCTCTTATTGTCTAGCATTTTGTTTTTCTCAGTGACAGTTAAGTAGAGTATTCCCTATGGTTGTAAACGTTCATCAGATATCAGAAAAAAGGGTATCCAAGGGCAGACTGCTTCAAGGGGAAGGAGCGTGCACATGCAGGCTTGTTGCAAATGGAGGAGGAGGCAGTAAACAGAGCTGAACACTGCGTTGGTCATAAGTCATGATTGCACTGTATCCAGTATGAGTCTGAATTTCCTTGCTGCTTAAACTCTAAATGACAACCTATACGTAAAGGGGACAGTAGGTCAGCATGTGAGGCAGCCTTTTGAATTTGTTTTCAAACAAAGGAATGCAGAATCAGGCAAAGCTTCAGAGGTAGACCATTATTGTATCAGTCTTCTTCCAGAGGGGATGCCCTCACATGCTGACTACATAACCAAGCAAGTGATCATTGTCAGTAGATGGATTAATGAGGGGGGACTGGGAAATGTCACACTAGGACAGGCGATGTTCAACAGCACCAAAG